>PVJI01007732.1:0-76154 GCA_004026765.1 Micronycteris hirsuta | reverse complement strand
GGCTCCATCAATGAGAAAGTACAGGTCGACAGTACATTATCACCTACAGTGCAGCCTGAGCAAGAATCTGGGGTAGGAACTGGCCCATGGCCACGCACTGCACACCCACTGTATTTATTCTACAATAAATGTTTCACATTCGTTTAAGCTAAAATATAGAGAACTAGAGGAAGCAGGTTAGAAAAACAAAATTTTCTTTCCTCTTGAGTATAAAAACTTTAAGGGCTTACAGAATTCTTGGTCAGGGTCTAGCTGTGAAAATAAGATAGACTGCACATCACAAATGAACACATAGTAAGAGCCTAGAGGGGAACAAGTTCTGATTCAGGAACACACTGGGTGAATCCAGGTCTAAACTCCAGTCGACAGAGAAAAAAAGAAAGAAAGAATCAATAGAAAAACATCCAAAACTGAAAACCAAGAAAAAGCAAAGCAAGTATGTCATTTAGGGAAAAGGCAATAATACCACAAGGAAAAGCCCACAGACATGAAAGCGGTTTGTCCCGAAGTTCTGGGATTCAGGGACACCAAGGAGAAAGAATGGGCAAGGAAATACTTTTCATTATTAGCTTGAGAGTGCAAGTGGACTTTTATGCACGGGCTTGGCTCTGATGTAAAGTAAAGAAAAAAGAAAGAACTAGAAGATGGAGTAACAAAGGGAATAACCAAGAACAACTAAGCATAAGACACCCTGTTCACCGGTATGCAGATAAACTGCACATAGTATTACAAAAAAATTAAATAATTCGAGAATAGAAAAGTCATTCCACTGCCTAGAGACACTAAATTTCTCTAAAACTTGGCTTGGTCAATTGTAGTTTATTCTTTTCTACCTTTTGGGGGATAAAAACAGTGGGATAAAATGATATTCCTTTTTTAAAGATTGTAGTTATTTATTTATTTCTTTAGAGAGAGGGGAAGGGAGGGAGAAAGAGAGGGAAAGAAACATCGATATGAGAGGAGCATCGATCAGTTGCATCTCGCAAGCCCCCAACTGGGGATCTGGCCCCCAGCTCAGGCTTCTGCCCTGACAGGGAACCAATCAGTGGGGCAACACCCAACCCACTGAGCCACACAAGTGAAGGCAGGTAAAATGATATTTCAAGCCATTATTTATTTTACTGGTGTGAAGAATTAATAGCACAAAAATTATCTAAGAATTTATTTCAAATCCTAACATTGTTTAAGAAATGATATTTTACTTGGTGCCAACAAAACTTGTTTTAGATTTTTGAAACTTGGGATTTCTCCATAGCCATGGTTTTACAACATTTTTGGTTTTAAGAAATAATATTTTACTTGATACCAACAAAACTTGTCTGGATTTTTGAGACTTGAGATTTCTCAATATCCATGCTTTTTCAATATTGTTGGTTTGAAGACATATAAGTCCCATTTTCTTTTTGTACGTAGCTCCTGGGCCAAAACACACACACACACATACACATACACACACACACACATACATATACACACACACACACATACACACACACACACACACACTCCCATTCACTCATTCCCAGGCTCAAAGATGATATAAGTCAATCTCTGCCTCTTCCATCTTAAAATCCTGAGAATACTAGAAAAAATAACACCAGCAGAGTGTGACCAGACTATGTTAAAGATAAGTCTTCCTAATAAATTTAACTCTTATTTCCAAGATCATTCTGATATTTTTATCTGAATCCTATCTCCACCAAGTATTGGTTGTGTAGCCTCTGACAAGTAACTTCATTTTGCTAAACCTCTATTTCCTCTCTTATCCATAAAAAGTCACCAAGGGTGCTCATAACTCCTAGGGCTGTCGAAAGGCTTACATGAGATGTAAGTTAAAGTCTAGCACAGTGGCTGGTGCTAGATAAATGCTCAGTAAAACATGACTTTCACCACAGATATCACCCCATCCCACCCTCAAATCACATCATTCCCCCTTTGGAAATAGTAAAACTCAAACATTTCCCTTCAGTTAGTGGCTATGACATTCCCTTATGTACCCTTAGGAAGCCTTCTTTAAATGGAAAAATCATGATTTTGGAGGTAAAGCTATTCTTTAAGGTATTAACTTTTTTCCCATCTAAATGAAATGCTATATATAGCCAGCTGGGGAGGGTGCAGAGAGGAACAATATAAACCCTCCCTCCTTCATGCAAAAAAATCCCCAGGGAAATTTCCCAGTGGTCCTCAGGCAACCTCAGACAGCCCAACCAGCACTGCCCTTGACCTCAGACAGAACTATTTAAAGTGTCACAGATGTGCAACAAGGAGCACCTCTCCCAGAAAGCACTGACCTTCAATCCTGGCGGACCGTGTCTTCCTCTTGACCCCTAAAAATAGAAGGGAAATGTAGGCCTTAGAGAAGAAAACAGCCAATTTTCACCCCACCCAACCTCTCTCTTCCACAAAAGCAGGTGAAATGTACACCCCATGAGCAGTTACACCTACCTGAGGGCCAACATTTCCAGTTACACCCTGAGGTCCACTGAAACCAGAACTTCCCTGAAAAGTAAAAGGTAAAGGGAAGACCAATTTAGATATCTACACATTTTTGCATTTCTTCTCTAGGCATGGACTACCCAATAAAGAAGCCTGTAGCCACATGTGATTATTAAGTTTAAATTAATTTAAATTAAATTTAGAACAAGATAAGGATGCCTACTTTCACCACTCCTATTCAACATAGTACTTGAAGTCCTAGTCACAGTAATCAGACAAGAAAAAGAAATAAAAGGCATCCAATTTGGAAAGGAGGAAGTAAAGCTGTCATTGTTTGCAGATGACATGATAGTGTACATAGAAAATCCTATAGACTCTGCCAAAAAACTACTCAACCTAACAAATGAATTTGGCCAAACAGTGGGATACAAAGTCAATACTCAGAAATCAAAGGCATTTTTGTACACCAACAATGAAATATCAGAAACAGAAATCAGAAAAAAAAAATCCCATTTGATATAGCAACAAGAAAAATAAAGTACCTAGGAATAAACCTAACCAAGGAGGTGAAAGACCTGCACTCAGAAAACTACACAACATTGAAGAAAGAAATTAAGGAAGACACAAACAAATGAAAGCATGTACCATGCTCATGGATTGGAAGAATTAACATCATCAAAATGACCATACTACCCAAAGCAATTTATAGATTCAACAAAATCCCTATTAAAGTACCAATAACATATTTCACAGATATAGGACAAACATTTCAGAAATTTATATGGAACCATAAATGACCCCAAATAGCTGTAGCAATTTTGAGAAAGAAGAGCAAAGCAGGAGGGATCACAATACCTGATATCAAACTGTATTACAAGGCCACTGTAATCAAAACAGTCTGGTACTGGCATAGAAACAGGCACATAGACCAATGGAACAGAACAGAGTCCAGAAATAAACCGAAGTCTCTACAGTCAATTAATATTTGACAAAGGGGGAAGAAGCATAAAATGGAGTAAAAATAGCTTCTTTAACAAATGGTGTTGGGAGATCTGGACAGCTACATGCAAAAAAATGAAACTCGATCACCAGCTTACACCATACACAAAAATAAATTCAAGGTGGATAAAAGACTTAACTATAAGTCGTGACACCAAAAAAGTACCAGAGGAAAACATCAGCAGGAAAATCTCAGACATTCCACGCAGCAATATCTTCACTGATATGTCCCCTAAAGCAAGGGACATAAAGAATAAACAAATGGAATCTTATCAAATTAAAAAGCTTCTGCATGTCTGAAGAAAATAGCATTAAAATGAAAAGAGAACCAACTATATGGGAAAACATATTTTCCAATGACACCTCAGACAAGGGTTTGATCTCTAAAATATGTAAAGAACTCACAGGACTCCACTCCAGGAAGACAAAAACCCAATTAAAAAATGGGCAAAGGACTTGAACAGACACTTCTCCAAGGAGGACCTACAGAGGGCCCAGAGACATATGAAAAGATGCTCAGCATCACTAGCCATCAGAGAGATGCAAATTAAAACCACAGTGAGATACCACCTCACACCAGTCAGAATGGCCATCATCATCAAAGCAACAGGTAACTGTTGGAGGGGATGTGGAGAAAAGGAAATCCTACTGCACTTTTGGTGGGAATGCAGACTGGTGCAGCCATTGTGGAAAACAGTATGGAACTTCCTCAGAAAAATGAAAATGGAACTGCCTTTTGACCGAGCAATTCCACTGTTGGGATTATACCCTAAAAGCCCTGAAACATCAATCCAAAAGAACCTATGCACCCCAATGTTCATAGCAGCACAATTTACAATAGCCAAGTGCTGGAAGCAACCTAAGTGCCCATCAGCAAATGTGTGGATCAAGAAACTATGGTACATTTACACAATGGAATTCTACGCAGCAAAAAGAAAGAAAAAGCTCCTACCCTTTGCGACAGCATGGATGGAACTGGAGAGCATTATGCTAAGTGAAATAAGCCTGGCGGTGAGGGACAAAATACCATGTGATCTCACCTTTAACTGGGACATAATCAACAAAAGAAAAAAGCAAACAAAATATAACCAGAGACATTGAAATTAAGAACAATCTAACAATAGCCAGAGGGGAGGGGGCAGGGGACTGTGGGGAGAAGGGTTTTCAGGAACTACTATAAAGGACACATGGACAAAAACAAGGGGGAGTGTGGAAGAAAGGGAGGAAGGTGGGTTTGGCTGGGGTGGGAGTGTGGGAGGGAGAAAATGCAGACAACTGTAATTGAACAACAATAAAGTAATTTTAAAAAATTTTTCAGAAAAAAAATAAATAAATTTAATTTAAAATTTAGTTCCTCCATTATGCTAGGCACATTTCAACTGTTCGGTAACTCTATGTGGCTAGTGGCTACCGTATTGAACATCACAGATAGAAAATATTCCCTTGATCTCAGAACATTCTATTGGTCAGTACTCCTTCAGAGTGCTGATTTAACTCTCGTGTTTTAAAATATTCATGTTGTGGGCATCTTTCCCCAAAGACTGTTCATTTGACAACTCCTCAGGGTTCAGCACCTTAGGACAGTAGTCACACACATTCTCCAACAAGCCATGCTTAACATTTGAAAAATACTAGCACTTCCTTTCCTACCTGCATCCTATACAGAATGGCAAATAGAAACAGAAGAGTGTGTCTCTGCACATATGGAGTGGTCAATATACACAGATGATGATGGGGGGAGAGGTTATATGCAGTGACGATGGGGAAACTGTCTAGTGCTCTCAAGTTCTTTAAGATCAGAAGTGGGAAAATGTGTAGTGTCCAGAGAAGGAATGAGTTCATCTTTCAGGGGAAATGGAAACTACCTGATCGCAAGTAGGGATATCGCAGAATATTATTCAGTGAAGTCAAGTGTTAAGTCGGTAAGATTGCATAAATTAGGAATGAATGTAAAGTGCGGAAACAAAAACATTTTGTGCCAAGTGTTCTTCTGTTATTTATAAGAGATTAAATTCTGAAATAATTTATATATTCCACAATATGAAGAAAGTGTTAATTAAATCATTGTAGAAATGCTTATTGAAATAGTATAATTAAAAAATATCTATCAAAAGTTCATTAAGTAGAAAAATTGTGCTATAATGTTGTTCTTTTCAAGTATGCTAAATTCTGTGAAAGAATAATTTAACCCAAATACAAAGAAAGACAAAATGATGATTCCTCATTTTCTTATATTACACTGGAACTTTTTTTTAATAAGTCCTTGAGATCCTCATCTGACTTTCTCAGGAAGAGTAACTTTGCCGCCAAAAAGTTAGGAAAGTTCAGTAAAGTGATGGTTTTCTTAGTTACTAGAACTATTGATTTTTTTCTCTACATTTTATTTTTCTGTATCCCCAAATATCTATTGTAAATGTTACTTTTATAATGAGAACTGTTAAAATAAAGTAGTTCATATCAGGAAGAAGGCTTTAGATATAGCATTCTCATAACTGGTCTAGATATACTAAAGATTCTTTCTTAAACTGTTTATTATTTTCTCATTTCAATAGTAAAGAGGTTTCTTTTTTTTATTTTTTATTTTTTGCAGTCAACATAACAAAGGAATTATTTGAGCCAATACAGGTACCGCTGAGTAAAGGGATGTTTGGAAACAAAAAATTTAAAGTCTCAGGGTATTATTGTCCAAAGTACTTAATCATTAGAAAGTGGATCAAAGTATTTTCACAGTAATCAAGTGACCAAATTAATATATCAATAATGAGACAGACTGACCTAGTGTCCCTCCTGGTGACTAAAAGGGTACATCTCTTAATCTCCTACTAAAATTGATTAACTTGAATCCAGTCCGGAGGACACAATCAAACAAATCCTAATTGAGAGATGTTTAGCAAAATAAACTGGTCTAGAATATCAATGTCATGAAAACAAAGAAATAAAGGGACACAGTTATGATTAAAAGACACAGCAGAGACAAAACAACTAAAAGCATTACACAATCCTTAATTGGAACCCAGAACACTGACAACAATAAAAATAACCACAATGGGCACATTGGTGCAATGGTGGAAATCTAAGTACAGACTGTATAATAGAAATAATTTTGCATCAATATTAAATTCCTTCAGTGTGATGATTGCATTGTGCTTACACAGGAGAATGTTCTTGTTTTTGAAAGATATTTACTGAATATTTAAAAGCAAAATGTCATGATACCTTCAATTAATCCTCAAATGGCTCAGAAAATTATATACATATATTAACTATGCATTTGCATAGAGAGACATAAAGCAAATGTGACTAAACAGTAGCAATTGGTTTTCATTGTGCCATTATACTTACAAGTTTTTCTATAGATTTAAATTTTTTCAAAATAAAAGCTAGGGTAAAAGTTATACAGGCTCAACATAGAATCTTCCAACAATTTGGATAATAATGTTAAGAAAATGAAATGCATAATTCCTGGGTGTTTATCCTCAGGAAATATAGATACAGATATATTCAACCAGTTAGGACTCTTGCTGACTACAGAGTTTTGTGATCTGTTTTGTTTTTCTGTTTTTAAAGATTTATTTATTTATTTTTAGAGAGAGGGGAAGGGAAGGAGAAAGAGAGGGAGAGAAACAGCAATGTATGGTTGCCTCTCACATGGCCCTCACTGGGGACCCAGCCCGCAACCCAGGCATGTGCCCCGACCAGGAACCGAACCGGGACCCCTCGGTTCCCAGCCCACGCTCAATCCACTGAGCTATACCAGCCAGGGCTGTTTCTTTTTTTAATACTACATCATGAATGCTTTACTTGTTATGAAATAGCCTTCTAAATTATTTTTCATGGCTTAATAATATTCTATCATGTGGATTTGCCATTGTTTTATAAAAGATCCCTTATCATTGGGCATTTAAGCATTGTAGTGATTAAAAATCACTACACGGATCATCCACAGATCTGAATCTTTAGATTGATTCATGATTAACTTCTGGATAAACTTCTATAACTGGAAAGACTGGATCAAAGGACATACACATATTAAGCCATGGCAAACACAGTCGGTGGCTACACAACACTTCCTCCCCTTTCTTCCTGGCTAAGAAAATCTGTTTTGTTTAGAGCAATGACACGCCCAGCTCCAAGGGGCGAATTATCACAAGACTAAGCCAATCATGGAAATCTCACGAGACTTGCATTCTCTGGCTCCTTTAAAATGGGGAAAGGAGGAGCTTATACCCTTTGCAACAGCATGGATGGAACTGGAGAGCATTATGCTAAGTGAAATAAGTCAGGTGGTGAGGGACAAATACCATATGATCTCATCTTTAACTGGAACATAATTAACAAAAGAAAAAAGAAAAAAAAAACATAACCAGAGACACTGAAATTAAGAACAATCTAACAATTGCCAGAGGGGAGGGGCCAGGGGACTGTGGGGAGAAGCGTTCTCGGCACTACTATAAAGGACACATGGACAGAACCAAGGGGGAGAATGAAGGAGGGGAGGGAGGGGGTAGAAGGAGGGAAGGGGAAAGGATGCAGACAACTGTAATTGAACAACAATAAATTAAAAATAATAATAAAAAAATAAAATAAAATAAAATGGGGCAAGAGGGCAGGCAGAGAGCACTGGACCCAGACAATGAGCTAAATGAGCTATAAAGAGAATATTGCTGGCAGTGCCCTGGTAAAAGAAAAGTCCCTTTCCTCCTGGCATTTTGGTGAAGGTAAAATTCTTGGTCTGCCAAGCCCAAGGACCACGGTAAGGATGGCACTGTGGAAAGAAAGGGCCAGAGGCCCTGATGACAGCCCTGGGTTTGGGTGGCATCACTGAGCTAGTGTGCCAAACCTGGAATCTCCTATCCCTGGATTATCAAATGTGAGTATTAGGTAAACACTGCCAGGAGGGTTTTCTGTCACTTGTATATTTAAAAACATAAACAAAAATCAGCAGTCCTAACTGATGTATGTTACCTGACCACCTTCCAAAAAGGTTGAATGGGTTTTCTTCCTCCCCAGAAGTGCTAAAGCATGACTGGTTTTTCACTCTTTCCCCAATACTAGGTTTCTTGGTTTGATTTGAAAGACTGCTTCCTCCGGGCATCTTCTCCAAAGGAATTGCGACGTCTAATTGGCTATTTGGTCAGACTCAAAACTAATACTAATGAAAGAGTGCCCCCTAGAGGGCTATCTTTAAATTCCTAGAGCACCCTTCCTTAAGCTCATCCTGGTAGTAGAAACTGCAGGGAATACATATGCAAAATGACATGGCACTGCCTCAGAGGGTGACAATTTTCATTTGTATGCACCGTTCAGAGATCTGAAGTTCGAGGTTAACCCTTGGCTAAAGTCAGTGATGGAGACATCTGAAAGCTGTGCACATGAGGCTCTTTCCGTGGCCGTCTAGACAGAGTTCTTCCCCAGCTGCAAAACCATGAGCAAGTCATGGAACCAAAGCTCAATTTATGCGCAAATCCTGACCTTTCTTCCCATGACAACCACTAACGGATGGAAACTCTGAAATGGTTTCCAATCTTCCCACCTTGCAGATGATTTAAGGGTTGCTGCTCTGCTATTCTCTTAGCTCAGTCCCATAGCTAAACGAGTTATTGAGTGGATATTCACAGGGCTCTCGAACCTCAACTCACCCAAGAGAACCCTCTGAGTGGAGTTTGTCCAAGTAACTGTACTTAACAACAGAATGAGAAAATCTTGCAGCGAGTTGTGGCAGTTTTCTCACGTGGCTACATTATAATATCTTGTTAACGACTGGATTTTATTCGGGACTTGGACATATGTAAAATGGGTGTGAACTAGCCACAATCCAGGGAAGAGAACTGGTGTCCTGAGGTTTTGTCAAAGGATACAAGATGGACTTGAAAGCAAACAGAGGCTGCCCTACAGTTCTAAACATGTTGGTATGCAGACCCCATTCCTGGAAACCAGGGAAAATGTGGTCTGAGGACTAGACACTTGGGTTATTTTGGTCATTTTTCAGAGTCATGCATTTTAATGTCTAGGACATAAAAAATCTAAAAACGGCTTCCAACAAGTAAGCGTCTGTCTAGTTAACAAGTCTTTTCCCTTCTGTAATGTCTTCTGTCACCATGCTGTTAGTCTTCAGAACTAAACAGGATTCTATCTTTAAAAACAGCTAGTACTCAATTCACGTCAATCAACACTGGTAGTGATGGAAAGCAAGCCAGCAGTGTAGTGAGCCTGAGCATCTTTTTTTAAGTATATTTCATGGATTATGCTATTACTGTTGTCCCAATTTTTTCTCCCCTCTCTCCCCACTCCGCCCTGCACCATGCCCACCTTCCAGCATTCCCGCCCCCTTAGTGCCCATGGGTTGTACATACAAGTTTTTTGGCTTCTCTGTTTCCTATACTATTCTTAACCTCCCTCTATTTTGTGCCTACCTATTATGCTTCTTATTCCCTGTACCTTCTCCCCCCCATCCTTCCCTTCTCCCTTCCCACTGATAACCCTCCATGTGATTGCCATTTCTGTGACCCTGTTCCTGTTCTAGTTGTTTGCTTAAATCAATACATCATTAAAGAATTGGAGGATTTTAAAACTGGAAAGATCTTAGAGATTACTGAGTCTGATGCCTTCATTTTGGATATGAACAAACCAAGAAAAAAGAAGTAAAGAAGCATATATTACTAGTGGGGTGGGTGATAAGATTTCTACCAAACACACACACACACACACACACACACACACACACACACACCCATGAGACAAGAGTGCAAGGACAAGGGTATAAGTGGGGATTAACATTCAGAGCTCTGTCTCCATGAACAATAGAGTCCTACACGTTTGCTCTCTGGTTTTCTATGCTGATCCAGCCAGAACGCCAAGTCTTCTGCACCAGCTAGTAACCTTTCCCGTGTGTACCTGTATCCCTGAGCAAACAGAAACCATCTTACCTGCTGTCCACGCCTTCCTGTTTCTCCCTTAGGGCCTTGGATGTAACTATCAATTCCAGGATCCCCCTGGGAAAATAAAAGGTTATTTAGCTCAAATGGATAGGAAAGATGGAAAAATTATAGGTAGCACAATCTTTTCTTAAAAAAAGAAAGGCACCGAAGGAGACCCATTATCATTGTCTAGACCTAGTCAATAATCCCAAATAAGCAATGCAATTAAAGTTCCAAACTCTTTAAGAACCCAAAAGTTCTCTAAGGTGGGTTTCCTTACAAATCCTTATTTGTTACAATACCAAGATAGGCTGAATGATAACTCACTAATGAATAATTCATTGTTCTGTGCCTTTGTACTCGAACAGTTTACGAGTCCCTGGATTAACACAGCAGAACCCCTCGACCACTACTCACAGGGTCGCCCCTTAACCCAGCCTCTCCACGCTCTCCAGGTTGTCCAGGCGGTCCTGGCAAGCCCTTGAATCACAAAGAAAGAAAAATGTGTCACTCTTTAAATTCATCTATTACCTAAAGGAAAGAAAACATTAAGAGGAAAAAATGAGATTCACATTAAAAGAGCAATTTAGTACTTGAACTTTAAAGCATTCACTGCCAAACAGGTGAGGTTGGGACACAGAAAAGAACATACTTTTATTGGAAATCTGTGATATGCTCGATCCTAAGTGTGCATTGCCTCATTTAACCTTCGCAACTCAGGAGCTGAGGCTCAGGGAAGTGGAACCCAGGTGTCCCAACTACCGAATCCCTTGATCTTTCCATTCCTCCCTGATGGTCCCACACAGAAAAACATGTAAGAAAAACAGAAAGGCTCTCTCCATCATGAACATGGAAACCATTAGCAGAGCAAGATCTCATAAAAAGTAGAAAAAAAAAAACCAAGAGAGAGACACATTCCCAGAGCTCCTGACTGTGGTGGACAGGAAATCAGGGAGGTGAAGCAACTTGCCAGGAGACTATGAAATGATAAGCAAATGATTGCTGCTCTTAACACCTGCCCTAAGTGGTGCCATATCTGTATGGCAGGTCCCACAGAGCCACAGAACCTTCCTCAGATGATATGTACGTGGCTCTGGAGAGTATACTTCACATGCCACACTCTGAAAATAATGAAGTGGAATTCTTCTCTGAGATCTGGCTCTCAGACACACAAGGAATAAAATGTTTTCTAGGCTCCCAAAAAAGCTAGTGGTAAGGACTTGAGACTCCTCCTTACTTCTTTCCTGGACCAATATAATAGTCAAAGGAAGGTAGTTAATTCTAAATTCTCTTTCTGCTGCTTAATTTACTAGCTAGGCAAATTTCTCTGACTTCTCTAAGACGATTTTCTCAATTGTGAAACAGATATACCTATCTCATAGAGTTGTTACAGGGATTAAATGGAATGATAAACTAAAATGCTGAGTACAGAGCCTGGTATACAATTCCTATTATGATTTGTCCCACTTTTAGTCCCTTCTTTTTCTGACCCAGACACTGGCTTCCAGAGTAATCTTGCACACCTGTAGCTTTGAACATGTCTTCCTTGCCTAGAAATTTTCAATAGCACCTGATTATGCAGTAGGAAAAAAACCCTAAATATGGCATTAAATTGACTCCAGACTTTCCTCCCACTCTTTCTACTTTTTATCTCACCTTCCACTCCTGTTGAATTGGAATCATTGTTTGTCTGAACCCACTTTGAGTTCTTCTAACTTTAAGCCTTTCCTTTCACTTCATCTGGAATACAGATGTCTCTCTCACGGAGGTCTGGGTGAAAGATGTCTTGATTTCCTGTGTGCTCTGGGATGCCAGTTTTCTCCACCCTTCAGCACCATTCTCAAATGCCACGGACCTTAGTGTGGAAGGTTGGACTCTTGCCCACTTCTTTCCTCCCTCATCATCTGCTTGCTATTCATCCTTTAGATTTCATTCCATCTTTCCTCCCTCATTGAAGCCTTCCTTACTACACGGGCTGGATCAGATCCCCCGTCATTTACCTCTCCTTCATGCGCTTACCTCGCCAGCGTTCTCATATCTCATTCCATGACTATTTCATTAACAGCTATCTCTCTCCTCCAGAGGCCAGTTCCGAGGTACAGAACCCATGCCTGTTTTGCTCCCTATTCTACAGTCACGCCTGAATTACAACAGATGCGCCATAAATCCTGATGATTGATCAGATGAAGAAACACCACTCTATTTTAGATTCCTCTCCAAGTCACTGTGTTCCTATTCATTCTGTATTTGCACCATTGTTACACCCTTTATCTTACCCTATCTTGTATTATAGTACTTCCTATATAAATTTTTGTTCCTGCACCAGTTAATAAGCTCTTTCTTCGTCATAACTGAGACTTATTTATCTTTAAACTCTTCTTTGTGTCTAGCAAATGCCCAACAGGTAGAAAACACTTGACAGTAGTTTATTGAATTTCACTAAATTCAGTGGAAACTAAAGTCTTTCCAGTCTTGAAGAAAGTGTGATTCTCCAAAGTCTGATCCACAAACTCCAGGTTGGAAGTTAAACCTCAGTGAAGAGCCATTTCTTATGATTTCCTGCTTCACTTATCAGGAAATCAATCCACACCTTGTGGTAAAGCATTACTCTAATTCCACATGGGGTATAAAAAAAATAGATAAATAAATTTTATCCCCTTATCTAATTCAATCAACAAAAGCTGATTATAGTACTGTGTTGGGACAGATACTTCGGGCTCTATGATTGATTAGTAATGTCTGCCATGGCACAGGAAGGAAGAGTTGAGTACATATGACTTCCCTTACATAGAAATGTAAGTCCCAGCATGAGGCAATGCATAGTCACTGTCAAGCATACAGTACAAAGTACACTGGAAGGATAGAGAGAAGGGGGAGAGCTCTGAAGGCTAACATGGTCAGTGAGGTCCAGGGCATCATGAGGAGGAAAGACAGCCTCTGGAAACTGAAGAAAAAGTGATATTCAAATAAGCACTGAAGACAGAGGCAGGGAAAAGGCATTCCAGGATGGAGTGCTTAGCATGAACCAAGATGCAGAGGAAGGCACGCATAAGGAATCTTCAGGGGACATTAAGTAGTATAATTTGACCAGGAAGGATACTTCTCTTTTTATTGTTTTTCGATTACTGTTGACATACAGTATTATATTGGTTTCAGGTGTACAACGTATTGAGATTAGACATTTACATAACTTACAAAATGATCACCCTGATAAATCAAGTATCTACCTGATACTATATAGAGTTATTACAATATTATTGACTATATTCCCTCTACTTTACATCTCTGGGACTCTTTTATAACTGCCCATCTGTATGTCTTAATCCCGGGAAGGACATTTCTTGACCAAGATTAGTGAAAAATGTGGTTGAAAGGCCTTGGATATATGACTAAATCATTGGCATTGGGGACACGTAAAAGTTTGTGAGATAGGGAATAACAATTGCAGTTCTAAAGCACAAAAAGTGAAATAATAATGTAAAATTAGGTTTACATTATTCATTTCACTGTCAGCAGAGTCGGGCCTTAAGTTACAGGTTCCAAATAGTCATCTAATATTTATTGCCCTTTAACTCCCAATCTAGTCATTAAGCCACTGGATGATTCTTTCCTCAAACTTAAAAATAAACTGCCAAGGTCAGTGTAACCAGTAGAAATATGAAAGAAAAATATCCTTTTATTTTACCCGATTTCCCCTGTTTCCTTTTTCTCCAAATGATCCTGGGATGCCATGATTACCCTAAAAAAATAAATAAATATACAAAGAATCTTTGTTATAGTAGTCACACCAGAAATTTTTTTCACATAGTTTCACATTCCAGCCAACAGTAGAAAGTTTCTTTACCATTTGATTTCTGAGTATGTGACAGACTGGATGCCCTGAACAATTACCCCTTTGAAGACTTAAAAAAATTTCACATACATTAATGAGCTGATAAAGAAAAAGAAAAATCTCTAGAGTTCAGAATAAAGAGAAAGCAGGAATCAACAGAATAGAGCCGCTGGCTGCCTGAAGAACTCTGATCACTCAATGTGACTGTAGTGTGAAAACCCACAAGCTGCCCTGGCTGGTGTAGCTCAGTGGATTGAGCACTGGCTGTGAACTAAGGGGTCACCGGATTTTGTCCCAATCAGGGCACATGCCTGGGTTGCAGGCCAGGTCCCCAGTCAGGGCCACATGAGAGGCAACCACACATTGATGTTTTTCTCCCTCTCTTTCTCCCTCCCTTCCCTTCTGTCTAAAAATAAATAAATAAAATCTTTATATAAAAAAAAACAAAAACTCACAAGCTGATCACTTATTTTATTTTTGTTTTTAATTTTCTCTTTGTATTTTTATTGTTGACACTATTAGAGATGTCCCCCATTTTCTCCTTCTACCCAGACCCCACCCCCCAGCCTTCACCACATGCTTGTCTGTGTCCATGGGATAAGCATATATTCTCTTCCTGTCCCCTCCCCCTCTCCCCTCTGAAATCTGTAAGTCCATTCCATGTATCCATGCCTCAGGTTTTATTTTGTTTGTCAGTTTATTTGTTCACTAGATTCCACATACGAGAGAGATCACATGGTACTTGTTGTTCTCACTGGCCTATTTCACTCAGCATAATAATCTCCAGGTCCAAACAGAACTGCCATTTGGCCCAGTGATCTCACTTCTGAGAATATATCCTGAACATTTACTTTAAAGTGGTCCTAGGAGCTAGTGCCACCAACTAGGTGGCAGAAGCAAAGAGCCTTCAGCTCAAGCCTTAATGATTTGCCACAGGTAAATTTAAATTAAAAAATGAGTTTAAATCAAAAGTCACAACACACACGAGGGAGAGGGGAACCAGCAGTAATGACAGACAACAAAATCAGACTTGCAATGACTATAGATATTGGAATTATAATATATTGAATATAAAGTAAGTATATTTAATAAATTTAAATAAGAAAAGAATTTGTTTAAAAAGACAGTCAATTATTTTTAAAAGACTAAGCAGATTTGAGAAAGAGTCAAATAGAACTTTTTGAAGTGAAAATGAGACTAACTGAAATTAAAAATCTAACTGATAGGTGAAAAGGCATATTAAACAAAGTGACGTAAGGATTAGTGAATTAGAAAGTGATTAAATTATTCAGAATGCTGCACAGAAAGACAAGGAAATAGGAAAGAGGTTTAAAAACATTGAGAATAAAATGAAAAGGTCTCACAAAATTTTAATTAGACTCCTATAAAGAGATAATAGAGATAATGAAAAAGATAAAAATATCAAAATGATAATTTGCTAAGGATTTTCTAAAACTTATAGAAGGCACAAATGCTCAGATTCAAAAGCCTAATAAGTCTCAAGAAGGATAAAGAAAACAAATCTACGCCTGGACATATCACATTGAAACTGCCGAAAACTAGAAACAAAGGGGAAATTTTAAGGCAGCTGATAGATTATCTTTCTAAGATTGATGACCAAGGAACAACAATTAGTTTGATGGATAACTTCTTAACGGCAATAATGAAAGAGATAACAGAAGCCAGAAAACTATGAAATTACATTTCAAAGTGCTGAAAACAAATGTTTACCCAAGAACTATCTTTCAAGAAAAGTGAATAAAATAAAGAGAATTTCAGAAAAACAAAAGCCAAGGGAATTTATGAACTTCATTAAAGGAAATTCTAAAACTCCTACTAGGGGCACAAGAAGCATGACCTTTTCATGTTCTTTTGAAGGCACCAGTAATAGTAATAAATATGAGGGTAAAGCTAGATAAGCATTGACTACATAACAGAAAAATAACAGTGTCCAATTGGTAGAATTTAACCAAAAAAAGGAAATAAAATACTGGACAATAATATGAATACAGGAGGAGGCTGGTTAGAACTAAGTGTCTAGGGTCCTTCTATTTTGAAGACAAGGGCAAATATCTAAATTAACTTTAGACATTGTTGAGCATGCATGTGAAAATGTCTAGACTAATTGTGAAACGTACAAGTAGAGAGAATAAATGCCAGACTAGCAGCTGGGGGAGACACAGAATGAGAATCTGTCCGAACCTGTTCTCCGTCCAAGCCATCAACACCGTCCTCACCGGGGTTGCCCTGTGGAGCAAACGATGCGGTCAGAGACGCGAGGACCATGATGTACGTGATTATTGCTTTGAAGTTAATTTCCATACTAAGGTTTTCTTTCAGTTTTGCTCTTAATACCATCTGCCACATCCCTTCACCTAAAAGTTTTAAGCCCCACCTCGCTCAAGCAAAAGAAAAGCAACTGGACTCAGTACGTTTTTCCCAAAGAAGCTACTCTTCAGTGTAAGAAGAGTAAGGAAAGTCACCTACCTTCTCTCCTGAAAATCCTCGCACTCCCTAGAGTTCGGGAAAAAATAAAAATAGTTGAGCTTGAATTAGATTTTTAAAATAGCATTTCATTTGCCCTGGCTGGTGTAGCTCAGTGGATTGAGCGCAGGCTGGGAACCAAAGGGTCGCCAGTTCAATTCCCATTCAGGGCAAATGCCTGGGTTACCAGCCAGGTCCCCAGTGGGGGCCATGTGAGAGGCAACCATACATTGCTGTTTCTCTCCCTCTCTGTCTCCCCCCCTCCCCCTTTCTCTAAAAATAAAATCTAAAAAAAAAATAGCATTTCATTTAGGAAACCATACATTCTCTGGTTTCAAGAAAATGCCATGATTAGACCAAAATGAAGATTTCTTCTCCAGCGACTGTCATGGACATCACAGCCCCCTGCCTACGACCACTTCCCTGTGCTTGGGACTTGGGGGAGAAATTTAACCTTGCAACTCCTCATATAGTAGGGGTGAACAGGAAACGGCAGTGACCCGCCACTTATTATTACAACAATCATCTTTCAAACAAAAATGGCAGTACACTGACTAGCAAGCAGGAAAGGGCTTCTAGGAACAACAGCACAAATTCATTGAAAGAGTAACTTGTTAAAATACTCAGAATATGGTCATTGTGGTCAGAAAAACCATGTATAGAACTCTGAGGTTGTAGAACTTTTTTTTTCTGGCCTTATTAAAGGAAATTCTCTAAACCTGGAAGGTTAAAAGGCATTGAATGCAACCACTCAAAAAGGGTGCCCCGCCAATTACCTTCAGTTTTGAAAATTTCAGCGTTCTCAAGCCCACCTTCCAGCTGCCAGCACTGAGACTCTTTTCCTGGGGGCTTTTCCTGGTACTAGAACAGTCCAGAAGTGCTGGGGAATCACTGCCCTCTAGGAGCAGCCCTCAACTGATGCCTGCCAGGACCTGGTGCGTGAACACCCCAGCTCCCTCACCCCTTGAGTGGGGTAACATCGAGGTGCATGCTCAACACTGGCCTCCAGAGTTCCTCAGCAGGGTCAAGCTCTGTATACCCTTGGTAGTAATCTAATTGATAACACAGACTTTTTAGGCCACCTTCCATCCCTGTCTAACTTCTCTACTCCCTACATGTGTTTACTGAGATCAGCTCCCAGTAAACTATTTGCAGTCAATCCTTTTCTCAGTCTGAACTTCTGGGAAACCCTCCATCTCAGGAGGAACCAAGGTACCATACCGATGTTGAAGCATTAAGGTTTTCCACAGACTCAAGGGATGAAACAGAGATACAGGAAAAATGCCCCAGTTCGAGGTCACACTCACCTTGGGTCCTCTCATACCCGGGCATCCTTCCTCACCTCGGGGTCCAGGAAGACCCTGGGGACCTCTTTCTCCCTGTGAAATAAAAATGCACATGGAGGTAATCAATCAACAATCTCCATCAGCACCCAACTGATTCAAACCAGCAATAATGACCGTAAGAATGACCGAACTATGGCACGGTCCTTACAATTACTTCTACATCCTCAGAGACTTGGTTGGAGTACCTGCAAGGCAACCAGAATGTTCATCATCAGCTACCAATATTGATGACCCCAAATCTTAGAAATCCAAAGTATCTATATTTTTGATCAATGCAGTCAAGCTACATGGGCAAAACGTCAGCATTCAGACGAAAGAGAGGTGTGTCTGAACATTTCCTCAGGCAGCTAAAACTAGGTGGTTTCCTTGCAGTCCCACAATGGATAAACCACTATTTAACTTTTTCTCTTCTAGGTACAATCCTGCCCATTCCTAAGGTATAGATCATTTGTCACCCCCTCTTCTGACATCTATTGTGTGTTATTGTTTTTGTGTTATACTGTTTTCTGCCATGTTGTGAGCTTCTTAGAGACAATGACATTTCATTTATCTGTGGGTTTCCAGCCCTAAGCACAGTGTTCAGTGCACAGCAGACCTCCAATTGGGATTTAAAGAATTACTTCCTAAATTATACTGAGTATAAGCTTTTGATCTAGGCATCATGCCTTGTGCCAAACTGATCAAATATAAATTCGAAAGTACTATATACGACATGAGCTTTCAGCAAGACAGGGTCTGCCAATGTAATATCTAACTTCTACTTAATGACGTTGGGCAACTTCCCTAGATAAGCTGCCCTGGACAGCAAAAGGGAACATGGTGAAGTGAGACGCACTCTGGATCCAGAATGACAGGACCTGGGTTTGAGCCCAAGTTCTGTTTCCAACGTGTTTTATAAGCTTGGACAAGCACATGACTCTGAATTACAATTTCCTCCATGTATAAACTGTGGATCTGGATAATACTGATTCTAACCATTCAAAGGCTGTTGTATTGAATGCATGAGATACTGTGTTGAAAGTACTTCATAAATCACATGACTTGAACAAATGAGGGGTTTTATACATGACAGACAGAGATAACGAGATAAGCACAGGTTCTGGCATCAGACAGATGTGGGTCTGAGCACATCTCCATCCCTGACCTTCATAACCACTTACTTTCTCTGAGTTTCTACTTGCGCATCTATAAAATGAAAGTGCCAACCCATACCAACAGGGTTGTAGTGTAGATTAAATGTCATCATGCATTCAAAATGCCTAATGCAGGGCCTAACATTCAGTAGATGTCAAATAAATGTCTGCCCCCCCTTCTTCTGAGTCTATGTATTTTCAGGTTGGTTCAATGAGTGGTGTTTAAGCTTCATCTGGAAAATTCAATTCTAACATAGTTACTGTACCACATTGCACTATGCAGTGTTATCGGTCATGAATAATTGGTTGTTATCTCAACTAGAAAACAGTTGCTATATATAAAACAAGTGTAAATGTTGGTGAGGATGTGAAGACATTGGAACCCTCATACACTTTTAGTGAGACTGTTCAAGAGTGTAGTTACTACTGAAAACAGCATGGTAGTTTCTCAAAAAAGTGAAAATGACCCAACAACCTACTTCTGGATGTACACCCCAAAGAATTGGAAGCTCGGTCTCACAGAGATGTTTACAGTCACATGCACGGCAGCAGTGTTCGCAATACCCAAAAGGTAGAAGCAACCCGAGTGTCCGTGGACAGATGAATGGATAAACAAAAGTGGCATATAAGTACAATGTGTTTATTCAGCCTTAAAAAGGACGGAGATTCTGACATACCACCCCAGGGATAAACCTTGAGAACATTATGCTAAGTGAAATAACCCAAAAGACACATACTGCTTGATTCTACTTAATGCGGCACCCAGAGAAATCAAATTCCCAGAGACAGAAAGTGGTGTGGTGGCTGCCAGGGGGTGGTGGGGGAGGGGGAGTTAGTGTTTAATGGGGACAGTTCTAGTTTTGCACGGTGAAAGGTACTCTGGAAACGGGTGGTGGTGATAGCTGTGCATCGGTGTGAATATACTTAAAACCACTGAACTATACACTTAAAAATGGTTAAGACAGTAAATTTTACGTTATGTGTATTCCACCACGATTTAAAATATTTTTCATTAAAAAGAAATTTGTGAAGAAAAAAATCCCACTCTTATGACTTCTATTCCCAGTATCTAAAGTTTCAGTTGCTACAATATATATTCATAATTGGGTATGTGTTTTCCTCAAATTAGGCCATGGAGCAGTGGGGGGGAGAGTATTCTTAAATCTGAGTCCTCACAAAGTTTCTCATATTTCAGAGTACTCTCTACTTAACTGATCTCTTTATTTAATTTTGAGCAATATAATATTGATACACAGTCATTGTTTATTTGAGATATTTTGGGGATGCTTATGGAGGTCAACTACCAGATCCGTTTAACAAAAAGATAGAAAAAATGAATTATTATTTATTATATTTGAGGGTGAGACCTCACAATTTCAAATGTTAGATGGTATGCAAATAAGAGTTTTAAAAATCATTTTTATAAACACTACAATTTGTGATTATATTGTGGAGACCATACAAAGACTCTTACAAGAAAAATGAAGCAATGACTTTGGAAGCTGAAAATAAAATTCTCAATGACAGCCTTCGTAAACAGACTCAAAAGTGGTTTAGCTTAAACAACTTAGACGGAAGTGGACACAATACACTCTAGGAAACTGGGCGAGATGTTTCCAAAAAGCGGCTCCAATAATACTGAAGACACTGACACAGAAACTACATGGGACTCGTTTTTAGTTAAATGGTTGATACGATATTAGAAAAAAAAGCAGAATTTCTAACTTAAAATATCACTTTACATAATAAAAGACATTTAAATGTTGATGTGTAACTAAATAAGTTAAATATTATAAGTGGACATTTGTCTAGTCCACCTATATCCCTAAGAGCCCATGTATTCTAAGAGGGCAAAGGCATTTTCTGGATGTTTCCATGAGAAAAGGGGAATTGCCTTAAAATGAACACACATGTTAAATTGTTTTGAGAACAAAATTTGGGCTTACTGTGTTTCTCATTCAGATATCAGGCTCTGTCATGTTCAACAGCTGGTCTCCTCTTTGCTCACAAATTGCTTAAAGCTATCAATTATAGCCATGATTTAATGGAAAGAATAACCTCACCAACAGCTTATCAAATGCTGTCCTGGTTCAAGATACTTTATGAGAAATGAGTATAGCAATAATAATATCTTATTTTGTAGATGAAATGAGGAAATGCATACAAAATGTTTAGTCGTATATCTGGCAAATAGGAACAAACATTAACTATTTTTGTTACTTCTGAAGTTCTATAACTATTTTTGTGGCCTTAGATAATTTGATTAATTTGACATATAACTAAGTGTTTGATGTGTAATCAACGCGTATTTAAACCACCATCTCATAACAGATACATTTTGAAAATGTATAGAATTCATGAGTCTGGCAGATTATATTTTCCAAAGATGCCCATGACAAAATATCCATGCTCTTCTGCTCTGTGACCCTGCCATGCCCCCATCAAGAGGAGGAGTCTAATGCCCCCACCGGACTCTTGAATCTGGTCTGGATTTAGTGACTTGTTTGTACCCAATAGAATGTGACAGACAAGTTACCACCTAATTTCTGAGGCCTGTTCAGAAGCTTCACAGCTTCAGCCTCAGTCTCCTGGAATGCTCACTCTCAGGACAGAATCACCCTGTTGGACGTTGCCTCTGAGACCCGGCTGCTATATGCCATGTACTTCCGCCTTGGCCTTCTGTGATGCCGGCCAAGCCAGCCACCCCAACAGAGGACCAGAGACGAGAGAGGGAGCCACTCTCACAGTGGGCCCTTGAGCCCCAGGCTGCCTCGTCAGCCCAGCCTCCGACCCCCACTGACAATGCCCCTGCTGTTCTCTTTTCGCGTCCTCACCCACAGAGTCCAAGAACTTAAAGTGATGGTCGCTTTACACCACTGAGGGTTTTTCGGGGGGGGTGGTGGGTAGTTATTTGTTGTTACAAACTTTCAATTTGAACCTACTGAGTTAGCCAAAAAGTTCATTGTTTTTTCTGTAACGTGGCTCTAGTAGCACTTAGTTGTCTTTAACTTCATTCAAAACAATTTTGTTAGATTGTGTTGTGACACTTACCATATCAGCGTGCATTAAAAAAAAAATCAAAATTGGTGAGTGTTTGTGTAGCTATTTTAATATTGAAAATGGAAGAAAATACATGACATTTTCAGCATATTACGTTTTATTATTTCGAGAAAGGTAAAAACGCTACTGAAACGCAAAAAAAGATTTGTGCAGTGTATGGAAAAGATGCTGTGACTGGTACAACATGTCAAAAGTGGTTTGCAAGTTTTGTGCTGGAGATTTCTCACTGGATGATGCCCCAAGGTCGGGTAGACCAGTTGAAGTTGATAGCGATCAAATCGAAACATGGGAAACAATGTTACACCATGCAGGAGATAGCTGACATACTCAAAACTGCCAGATCAATAAAGTTATTGGTGGAAGTGAAAAATGAGTCTCTTATTTTATGGAAAAAACTAAATGAACTTTTTGGCCAACCCAATACAAATTAAGGGCCCCATTATGAAACCTGTCCATCTGCAGCGATGTGTCTGCGGCGGAGCAACCCAATCTGACCAGCTTTGCAGAGAAATGACATTAAAAGCACCTCAGAAGACAACATATTTTGAAATTCACTTCTCTTATGAGAAATGCAGCAAAAGCAAACAAGACCTACTAGAGCTGCGCTATCGGATACGGTGGCCACTAGCCACAGGTGGCTTGTCCACGTTGAGACGGTCTATAATCATAAACTACACACTGGACTGCAAAGACAACATATTTAAAAAGTAAGATATCTGGCCCTGGCTGGCATAGCTCAGTAGATTGAGCGTGGACTGCGAACCAAAGAGTCGCCGGTTCAATTCCCAGTTAGGGCACATGCCTAGGTTGCAAGCCAGGTCCCCAGTGGGGACTGCGTGAGAGGCAACCACACATTGATATTTTTCTCCCTCTCTTTCTCCCTCCCTTCCCTTCTGTCTAAAAATAAAATAAATAAAATCTTAAAAAAATAAAATAAATAAAAAGTTTACAAAATAAAAATAAAAAATAAATAAAAAGTAAGATATCTTATCAGTTTTTGTATTAATTATTATTACATATTTAATTATATTTTGGATACATTGGGTTAAATAAAATATATTATTAAAACCAACTTCACCTGTTTCTTTTTATGGTCTTTGGAGCTCTACAGTAAAATTTTAAATTATATAAAATCATATACAGTAGCCCTCGTCCCCCAGGAGATATGTTCCAAGACCCGCAGTGGATGCCTGAAACCACAGAGAGCACTGAACCCTATACATACTGTTATTGGCTATACATTCATACCTACGATGAAGTTCGATTTATAAACTAGGCACAGCAAGAGATCAATAATGACTAATAATAAAATAGAACAAGGATAACAATACACTGTAATAACAGCTATATGAGTACGGGTGATCTCTCTCAAAACATGTCATTGTGCTGTGCTCGCCCGCCTTCTTACAGTGACGTGAGAGATGAAGGGCCTACCAGATGAGGTGCGCTCACAGTCTGAGCTGTGACAGCGAAGCTGGCACACATTTCTTTTTCCTTCTTCACAATTTCACAGACAGGAGATTCGTTCTCACCATAGATCTAAACAACTTCAGCATGTGGTATTTTTCTTTCCTAAGTCAAGAACTTCCGCTTTTTCACTTAAAGGAAGCACTTTACAGCTTGACTTTGGCATATCTGAATCGCCAGCATCACGACTCTTAAATTGGGGGGCCATCAGTAACTAAAATAAGGGTTACCTGAACGCAAGCGCTTCAATACCGAGAAAGTCCGATTGCCCAGGTGGCTGCTACGGGACTGACCAGCAGGGAGCATTCACAATGTGGAGATGCTGGACAACAGGACGATGCCCCTCTCGCAAGGGACAGCATGAGGTTTCAACACATTGCTCAGAACGGCGCAGGGTTTAAAGTGTGCCAATTGTTTATTTCTGGAATCTTCCATTTACTATTTGGAACAGTGGTTGACGATATGTAACTGAAATCTCAGCAAGGGACATGAAGGCTCATAAAAGGGCATTACTGTGTGTCATTCACATTACGTATCTGGCTGTGGACTAAGAGGTTTTTATAAAAGATCTTGGTTTTAGGATGTTAAGACAGAAGAGAAGGGGACAAAAATCATCTCCCGCCCTCGACAGATAGAGCTTGTTTACCCTGTTTGTCTGAAATTGGTGCCAGTGATCTTAATGGATTGGTCAGACCTTAGAATTCTCTCTGAACTGGGGCAAGGTTCACTGAACCACAGGCCAAGCAGAAAAAAATAAAATAACACGTAATGGACATTTTAAAACATCATAAAAATGGGAAGGAATATTTTCACTACTCCTAAACAAAATAGAAAAAAATCCACAGTTCACATTTCTGAATGTATTTCTAACATCTAAGACTATGCATGCTGAGGCAAAATAGAAGTTGAACAATTCTCCCATAAATGTAATCAAAGAAATGGATCCACTTACATAGGGCTCAGCAGCTGCATTTTTCTCTAGCTTCTGAATATTTTCCAAGTTCAGCCCACCGAAATGTTCAGAATAATGAAAAGATGTGCTGTTCTAAGTGGGGCAATGGAGGCTCTAATGCTGATATATACCAGCAGTTTGAAAAGTTAGGTCCAAGGGCCTCTCAGGTCCCTAAAGACCCTTTGGGAGGGGACGCTCACAGAGTTAAAATTATTTTCCCAATTACACTAAAATGTTACTTTCTTTTTTTATTCCTATGCTCTCTCAAGTATACAGTAGAGGTTTTAAGGAGCCACATAGCAAGTGATATAACAACAGATTGAATAAAGAAGCAAATTTATGAATCTAGCTGAATAAGCTAGACCTTAATGATATTTGAAAATATGTTTAAAATTGCCACTCTCCTCACCAACATATTTTGTTTTAGACAATATCATTTATCATAATGGACTATGTCATTTATGTGAAGGGTTTTATTGTTATTTTGGAATAAAATAGATCACTTAAAATTCCGTTTTAATTTCGAATGTGGTAAATAACAATAGATAAACAGCACATCAACAAAAACTCTTCCAGGTCCTCAGTAACCTTTAAGAGTGTAAAGGTTTATCCTGAGACCAAAAAGCTTGAGAACCAGTGGTATATACAGATTAACTTTAAAACAGGCACTGTGGCAAAATGGTTTTCCATCATTTAAAATTCACTGAAAACAGTGGGGCTTTAAAATCCTTTTTGTATTTCTATGATGTAATAAAGATGATCCCTACCACATTTCAGTCCTCTAGCTAACAATTCTCTGTATGATATACGCTTTCCTCCTCAGCCAATCACATAATAGAAAACTTTCCCATGCCCAGGAATGGGTCCAGGGTTCTCTGCAAACCAACAGTGGGTGACTATAAAGAACCCATCATCTTCTCAGCCACTCAGGAAGGCATCTGAGTGATCATGTTATAAGAACAGCTTTGATTCTCTCCAATTTATTTAGTTAAAACACAAACGTGGCTACGTCATTGATAGTAACAAGTAACCTGCAAATTAGTTCATGATTAACAACTCCTATTGCACGCATGCACATTAAGTAGAGGTCACATTTTCAGTTATCACAAGTTCACTTGTTCACAAAACCCAAAATGACCATACTTCCTCACTAAACACCTTCTAGAGACTATATATCTTTACACAATGTGTCTGCCTGACATTTGCGATGCTAAATGGTTATTTTTACAGAAGTATTTTAAACCTATTTTATTTTCTAAATCCACTTTAAGTAGCATAGATGAGAAAAACTTGCATGACTTAAGTGCAATTAAGTATTGCTAATATTTGACTCATTTTACCATATTCCATCAAAGAAAAAAATAAGATTCAGTACTAACATGTCCACCTTCTTCACCGGGGTAACCAGGTAATCCGTCAGGCCCCTTCTGTCCCTGAGGAAAGGAAATCAAAATAAATCAGTTGGACTCTAAATTCTTCATTTCTCAAATCTACAGGAAATAACAGTAGTTACTAATTGAGTGATGGGCATTGAGCTGACATTTTCTTGAGAATCTACTAAACGGTGAGCACAGTGTGCAGAGACAAACACTCGTGATCTTCCTACGGTGAAAACTTCGGTGCTTGTCTGGTTTCATATCATTGGCACAGCAACCTATTTTTATTCTTCTAAAATAATTGTTTTGGCCCTGGCTGGTGTAGCTCAGTGGATTGAGCGTGGGCTGGGAACCAAAGTGTCCCGGTTCAATTCCCAGTCAGGGCACATGCCTGGGTTGCGAGCCAGGTCCCCATGAGGGCCATGTGAGAGGCAACCATACACTGCTCTTTCTCCCTCCCTTCTCCTCTCTCTGAAAATAAATAAATAAAACCTTTAAAAATAATAATAATAATAAAAAATAAAATAATTGTTTAAGCTATTCTATTGTGAAAATCCAAACCAAAACTAGTTCTAGTTAACTGTTTAAGGAAAATTGTTATTTTTAAACAGGGCTTTGACCTTGTTTTACAAAACATCAGTAAGCAAAAATGTTACTACCCAATTATTTATTTCTGTGTGACTCAGCTATTTAGTATCCCCCTCCACCCCCCTTTTTTTTTTACTTCTTCTCAGATACCTAAACACACAAACTGTTTCTTCTCAAGAGAGCTTGGCTTGCCATTTAGAGCCAGATGTGTTCATTTAGTCTAAAAACTGGTCAATAAAACATGGGAGCCGTAGTCTGTTTGGGATCAACAAAGATAACGAAAGTCAATTCAACCAGCCATTGGATTTTAACAAACAGAAGGAGCAGAGAAGTCAAAACTTTAAAATACTCTCATCTGTGACCTCTGCGGCAGTTGAAAACAAAACAAAACAAAACATGCCAAGAGGTTCCCAAGCTTGAATTTTCTGATTCTCCCATCTGATGTTTAAAACTATGAAGAGGAGGGGGAGATAATCTAGTGCTAAGGCGTAACTACAATTTATTTCTCAAAAAATGTGTGTGATCACACTTTATACTATTCTAAACTAAAATGGATCCCCAAGGTCAGTAAAAGCTCATTCCGACAACCTCATGGGAAACCTCACTAAGAGTAGGTAATAAGATGGGCAAAGCCAAGGGGTCTGATTTACCCTTACATGTGGATTTGTGACTATTCCCCCATCGTGAAGCTTGAGCCCCAATGACAATGGAAGCTCATGTCCCTGGATGTCTGAGGGCCATTTCTAAGGAGATATCCTCCCTTAAAAGTGTACGGTAGTAATTTTCCTATCACTTAACTCAGAGTTAACAGAGAGATGTAAACAGTGATTGCTTCCTTCAGCGCTTCATGCTGTCAAATGAGAGGTTAGACAGGAGGGAAGGGGGTGTTGACTACTATAAAGAAAGCAGGTGGTGGATAAGTGAAAATTTGGGGGACAAGTAAAAAGTTCTGTGTAGGGAGAGAATCTATGAAAGTATTGGTCAAATAAATGTCAGTAGGCGGCATAATAAAGTGGAAAGAATGTGTGAGTCAGGTAGACCGGGCTTAAATTCTAAAATGCCTCTTTGTAACTGCTGCTTTTGGAAAGTGATGTTCCATCTCTGAGCCTCTGTTTCAAAACCATTAAATAACAGTTACTTCAAAGGTTTGCTAAGAGAGTAGAATTAGAAAAACTGTGTTAAAGACACACCACAGAATCTGATATGTGGTTACCTACACTTGCCTACTTAAAATGTCATCTCTTTCCCTCCCCCATCCACACCCAGGAAATTCTCACCTTCCTCCCTGGGCTCCCGAAATCCCCTCTGGGCCCCTTTTCTCCGAAACACTTTGCATACGTATTGCAGCAAGTCCTTTCCACGATTGTGTCCTGAAAGGCAGAACCCATATCACATAGTGACTTTTTTCAGCGGTTAGCCTATATCCTGTTACACACTAAGGAGACAAAGTTCATTCCCTCAGGGTTTTTAAAACCCTGTGGATGGTATTTAAAAACATACTCACAAGTTGCTTCAGTAAGATGCTTGGGAGGGTTGGCAGTGTGATGCTCAGAGGCTGATTATATGCAAATCCTCTGCCAAATTCCAGCTCCTGAAGTTCTTCCAATCTCCGTACACCTTCCAGGCCAACAATGAGGAGCGCAGAGAATCCTTCAAGATACCAGCAGGTGGGCAACTTACTTGTGTGTCTTTTGAATGGTCTTTGTTTTGGCCCCAGAGATTCATGCACCACCCCACCCTTCCTATTTTTGTTAAAAGCAAAACTAGTTCACGGCAGTCCTTCTTGAAGAGTTGGTCTGATAACCTTCAATCCCATCAGCTGAAAATGAAGCAGTTAGGCAGAACCACAAAGGACTCTCATAATTCTTTTGCAGTCCCAACTTTTTTATTTCATGGAGGGTTTTCACCCATTCCTTTGTCATTACATCCTTTAAACCCATTCCTGATGGAGATTTCTGGTTTGCTCTTAGAAACGGCGGCATCCTCGGAACTGCTCACAAACACTCTGGTTGCTCTCCACAAGGGCACGTGAGACGATTGTGCTTCTTTGGGAAAGTTATAAACTCTCCTTAAGCCTAGGTTCCTTCCCTGTGAAAATATGGCCTATCTCATGAAAGTTAGAACTGTCCTTATGGTTTGCTCTGACCAATGGAATGTATACAGCATGATATGTGTCTCTCCCTGGGAGAAATTTTAAGAGTAGGGAATAATTTCCTAATTATTCTGCCTAATTTCCTTTCCCTTGCCATAAGATAGACCCCTCTTTCAGCCTGGGTCCTTGGGTGATGAGTGTGCGACATATATATGTGGACGTGGGGCAGAAAATGAATAAAGAATATATTCTTGCTTCTGTAAGCCACGGAGATTTGGAGATTGCTTGCGATTGCAGCCTAACCTAGATGATTCTACTGAATCGGGAACTATCGGATCATCTGGATTTGTCCACACGGAGAACAAATAAACAAGGACACTTCACAGGTGGTGAGGAATTACTGTTTGTAGAATGTCAGAATAACTATTAGCGTTGATATTTTGAACAGTAATTTCACACAAACACATCAGCCTTTTGCTATTGAAAAAAAAAATCTGCTTAACCATCTCCTGGCTAAAAGTTGTTGTACATATTTTTAATTATTCCTGAAAATAAATTCCCAGATCTAGCACATAGGCAAAGATTGCAGTCTTTTGTCATAGACTCCCAAATTTCTTCCAGAAAAGTTGCAACAATTTAAACTTCCAGGAGTGATCTATTTGGCAAATAGAGTTGGGAACAAATTGTCGTAAAAACTATTCCAACACATTGTTAACCAAGGGAAAACAGCATTCTTAGAACATGCTTAACATACTCCACCGAGGAGGGAAAAGGATGAAGGGACTTTGAACAAATCATGTTGCTGGTTGTTCACCCTGAGTTGGCGTGTGCCTTTATGTGGCACAAACTGGGAAGAGCCAGAGTAACCACACACAGCTGTACAGAAGGTACTGCCCAGGGACACCCAGCTAGGGAGCTGGTGGATGCTGAAATGCAGCCAGCTCACCAAGCCAGGTGCCCAGGCACAGGATGGCACCCACCAGGGCACTGGGCATCTTTTTCTAATTTTATAGCAATGCCACATAGATTAGCAATAGCCCTTGGAAATGGAGAAGGAGGGAGAATTAGGGAGCAAACAAGGGAGAGAGGGCAGTATAAACAGCAAAGCCTAGATTCAGGCGGATTCCAGAGTTTAGGAAAAGGAGACAGATGCACCCCTAGGTAGCCTCAAAGAGCAATCGGCTCCCACTCAGCATGGAGCAGAAGTTGCACCTTCACCCCCGTCCCTGCCCTGAAAAACAGATGCCAGGCTGGTAATCGGTCAGTCTTGTCTCAGAGAGGCCCTTGGTCAGGGTCAGGGATAGGGAGACCACAGGGTCTGTCAGCCCTGAACAGGCTCCTGCTTTTTACAAAGAGGGAGATGGTACGAGCCTGGTGGGCACTGAGCTCCTATCACCTGGGTCAGCACACGGGAGGCTTCGCAGTCCCACGCATCTCGGGCCCTGCGAGAGGAGTGAGGCCCAGGCGGGCAACTCCATGCACTTGCCTTTGCCACGGAGAAGCGTGGATGTTTCCTTCAGTCTCTCTAAGTCACCATCCAGTCCATCTGTAAACACTAAAAGGACCTGTTGTTTGGTGGGGCAGGGTGGTGGGGGGGGGTGGAAGAAGTGGGGATGGAGAGAAGAGAGGGAGGATCATGGGGAAGGAGGAGAGGGGAATGGAGAAAGATGGATGCTGTAAATTGCACATTTCTTTAAAATGCAAGAATAAGGTTAGTTTTTCTGGTTGTATCCAGCCTTTCTCCCTGTTCCCTTTTACCCATTTACTATTCATTTTATCACACATTCATTTTTACTTCAAATTCCCCTGAGCTCCCCCCACCAAAAAAAAAAAAGAATTTGGACCAGCTTCATATGTGCACTTAAAAATACATTCCAAAAATCATCTTACAATATTTGTCTTTATTTATCAATGTAAAAAATACCATAAAAATGTTGCATTTTCTACAATTAAAACGTGTTACCTTTACTCATAGAAAATTTTAATACTAATAAATGAATTATACTAAGTAATAAATTCATTGGATGCATGACTGAAGGGAAAAAATAAATGTAACTTTTAAAGCTTGGAGACATCAAATGTATTTATTCTTAATAAATGTCACATGAGATCTTGCAGTCCCTGGGGACTGCTGTGGGTGTAAAGCTTTTGGGGCACTGAGAAGGGAGAGGCAGGCCACACTGGAGACCCACCAACTGCTACTAAAGACAGTTTGGTGTGCTCACTGCAGAAGTGACAGGCCCTTTTCTATGTGGCAACCGGTGACCATCAGGAGCGAGGGAGTCTCAACATATCACCCAGTGGTCTTTGGAATGGATTATTCCATGGAAGAACCTAGATCACCCAAGTGTGGACAACTCAAGGGAAGGGACTTACATCCTTTCATTCCCACTTTATTCAACACAGAGCCTCCAGGGCTGAGTAACTTTGTTGACTGGTCAAAGTGCACTGCCTGTTGGTTTTTACTGGGTAAGACTATGGTTTTCCTTTATGCAGGATCTCCAGGGAGCAACAGTTTTGTTGGCCTCCATTACAAAAACCTTATCCCGACTTCCTCCCACCCAGGCCCTGCCTGATGGCTCCGTAACATGCATTCTCAGCACTTATTACCTTCACGTTAGCGGAAGAGGAGTGGATAGCATTATCTCCCAAGGATAGCAAAAAATCCACATCCATATGGTTGATGTTGGCAGCCTGATGAACCAAGAACTTCTGAATGACTTCATTACTGTATTGGTCAAAGCCTGAGTCAAAGATCAGCCGGCCATTTGAGTCAGGAACCAAGTAGCGAAACTTTGTGTTGATCTGACCAGAAATGCTACAGCTGATGTTAGAAAGCATGGCCAACTGTTGCAGCAGCTCTGGCAGTAACTCTTGAAGCTTCTCCTGATCGTGCCTTGTGGGAGTGGAGAGGTCAATTGCTACAGACAAGTCTATGTTGCATTCTTTGAAAGTAGAGGAGAAAAAAATCAAATTAGTCATCTAGAGATGCATGACCAAGCCCAGAAGATATCAGCCAAGACTGCCCTGAAAAAAGAATCCCAGACTACCCACAGAGGTTATAAGGTTGTTGTTTAATCTAGGGGATAGTTTGTTACACAGCAAAAGCTCACTGATATACCTTAGTTTGCTGTGTATAATGCACACCCACATTTTTGTGTGCATTATACAGGGGATTATTATATCCATGGTATGCAATCATTATACCCATGTATAACTTACACCCTAATTTTTCCCTCAAAAATTTGGGCAAAAAAAAAAGTGCACATTATACACGACAAAATACAGTATACTGTTTATACCTCTACACCTTCTATTCCCTCTACCTGGTATCGTTTCCCACCCCCTCGGTCTCTGTCTTGTTAACCCATTCATATCTTTCAAGTAGCAGTTTAAGTAACCTTTCCAATAGCAGTTTAAATTGCCCCCTCCCTAAAGTTCTTTCTGACTCATGTCCCTAGCTCTTCATCCTGAATTAGTAAATTCCCTTGATTTACTTTACTGGACCTCTCTACCACTCAACACGGATTCCTTGACAGTAGGGACTGTGTCATCTTACTTTCCCCGTGCCCAATACAGACAGATGCTCACTAAATGTTTGACAAATGAAGATGGGAATAGAAATGAACCTTGAGTCTCTTCCAGCACAAGCTACACTATTTCCTTTTCCCCTGGAAGTTTTCTTCCTCATTTACCACCCATGTATATACCTTGTTTCAGGGGAGCACGTTACAAAAGATCAGGCCTGACAATCATTCCCAATTTTCTATTACCTCTACCTGAAAATTTTTAAGCCCTTCCAGAACAGTATAACTAGAATTTGAAGGTCCACTGATCCTTTGAGGGGGGAACTCTAGAGTTGGAAATTTTTGGATTTAGGTAATAGCTAATAAGCTTAATAGTTAATGCATGCAAAAAGCTATTGTTTCAGAACTGAAGGCATGGCCCACCCTGACTCCAGGAGACCACAAGCAAGTCAACCTTTGTGCCCCAGAAGAGTAGCAATCAAGTTGGTATCTGAGCCCTCACGTTCCAGGGAGAAACACCCCACCGCCCAGGACAGAGATAAAGAAAATCACCCAGGACACAGGACTCAGAAAACCACCAGTCAGTGGATGAAAGGATGTTAGGGAAATTGCCAGACTGTAGCTTTTATCTGATTAACCTCTTTCCTGCATTCCAAATCCCTTACCTACACTTTCTCCTCCTTATACAAAGGCTGGCTTGAAAGGCAGTGTAAGACAGTCTGTTAGGGCATAAACCCGCCGTCTTCTCAGATCGCCAGCCCTCTGAATAAAGCACCCATAATGATTCAGTCCCTGTCTCTGCTTATTGGTTCTGGAACTGACAGGCAGTATGAATGCCGACTTTTCCAGTTTCACTTTCAGCCTATGCCCACCCACTCACAGGTAAATAAAATCATCTGCAAAATTCTGCTGAAGAGGTAAGAGTTGATGGTCAGAGATGCACCTGGATTAGAATCTGAATGCACGCCGATATGTAACTTATTGGCCATAAAAGGGTCACTATTATTAATTACTTCTGGACATCAGACAAAACTTGGCACTGCCCAGGGCAAGCCAGGACATGAGGACATCTCCTCCTAAGACCAGCATGTATTGGAGTATTTTGCTCAGAATCAATAAAAACGAAGCTCCGCATGCTTTTGGGAGGGCAATTTTGAGAAAAATAAATACTGGACCCTTCAGCAGTGAAAAAGGTTACAAAGAGTGGCTTAAAGTTTCACAGGGGCCTGAGATCAAGGGGTGAGCCATGAGTTTCCCATCCCCTCCATAGTATACTCCAGGCTACCTGGCCTAGTACGTTTCTGGAGTTTCCAAAATAGAAAATGACTTCCTCCCTTCATTTCCTATATAAGGAACTGCGATGCTTACATAAAACATCTTGGCTTTGTACTAATTTTTAAATCTCTCATTGAAATTCACCAAAAGGAGTTTCCACAAATGTAAATCCCATTTTTATGTTGGATCTGTTTTCAGAAAAAAAAAGAAGTTTCCCTTTTGCAGTATGGTATATTATTTCAACATTTCTAATTTGCATTTTCCCCAGGGACATTTCAGCTGGCTTTATTCTGTAACACAAGGAGCGTTTTCTTTCCCCGTTAATAGAGAGGGTTCAAACTTCATCACATAACCTCTAAGGTCTTTATGATTTCTTTTCATGACCCTAGAATTCTAGAATTAATTAGAATCCAGCTATTATTAAAGTATCCGGCTAACTGTATCAAAAAAGTTGAAAGACAAAGCTGAAGCTAAATATAATTCCTCATTTACTGCATGGTAAAGAGAAGAGAAGCCGGAATCCTATATTTCTTTTCCTCTCCTGGATAATACCCAGGTGCATACAAACACAAAAATAGGACTTTAATTTTCAAAGAATCTGAACCACCTAATGCAGGACAGCCCACAGCCCATGCTGACGTAAAACACGTTACGCACGCACTCTTTTCACTTGATTTCTGAGTTCGTGAAGGACACTGCAAAGTAGTGATACTCCTTAGACACTGTAAACAAAAATATTAACTTAATACTCTAGAAAACTGCTTTCAGCTTTTGACACCAGGTGCAGGGAAGTCCAACCCTGCCTCCATTACTTCCCATCTGCGCTTCTTAACCTGTCTTGTTTTCTCATGATGATACTGGAAAATGGGTATCATAATAATAGCATCACAGGGGGTTGATGTAGGAATATTGGACTTGTGGGTTCCATTGGATACTCTTCTCTATGATTCCATGCTACACTGCCCTTCTCTATACCATCCTATACATCACTATACCATATCCTACCATTCGACGGCATTCTATGCTGTTCTATACTACACTACTGCCAGGAGCCTAACAATGGCATTTCAGGCAATGACCGACATCTATACGTCCATGGTCCCAGAAGATTCTGATGGAGCCAAAAATTCCTATTGCCTAGTGATGCTGTAGCCATGTAGGTCATAGTGCAATGTACTATTGTTTGTGCCCGTCTCAGTCTGTGGATAGTGACGAGATTGCTAGAAATGCCTGGGGCATTCATTCGCCTGGGCCGCAGTGAGCTTTCCACAGACATCTCTTTCGAAACCTGTGTTGCAACTGGACCAAACCTTTGGTTCTTATTACACTGCAAGACACCCTTCAGCAATAACCATTAGAAAACTTCGAAACAAAAAGTTTATTACTTACAGGCCCTGGGGTCTACAGGCACACCAGGGGGAGCACGGCAAGATTACAGGTGGAGAGAGAGAGTGCAGAGGCCCGGGGTTCTGCTTTTATTGGAGTCAAGCATCAGGGAGGAGGGGCTGTTTTGCAGTTCACGCGTTATAGGTTAATTTAAAACATATGAGGGTGAAATTAAAGCACGAGAAAAACAAGTGGCCCAAGTGGTCAGTTATCAAAATCCACCAAGATCTCTCAAACAAAGGAGCCTCAGTGGGGGAGGTGGCCCGACTCTCCATCCATCGGGGCAGGCACTGTGATTTTTCCAGACTTCTTTGAAGCAGATGTCCCTTTGAAATGGATACCTTGGCAATGGAAGCTCAAATCAGGCACTTCCTTTACAAAGAGAGAAGCCCGCACTCCGGGCTTACACTACAATCACTCATGTGCTTGTGGTGACACTGGTGTAAACAAACCTACTGCAGCATCAGTCCCGTGAAAGGACAGCACCTACAATGACAGCAGTAGGATATGCCATCCGGGCCTGTGTGAGTGCACTCTGTGATGTCCACAGAACGATGCAATCGCCTAAGGGCGCATTTCTCAAAAGGTACCCTCATGGGACAGATTGGTCGTTACAGAATAGTCACGGGGATGTAAAGTACGGCATAGGGAATGATATTCTAATAACTATGTATGGTGTCGGATGGGTATGAGACTTACCAGGATGATCACTTAGTAAGTTATATAATGTCTAATCACTGGGTATACACCTGAAATGAATATAATGTACACCAACTGTAATTGAGAGATTAAAAGTTTTTTTTTAAAAGAGGGTATCCTCATAGTTAAGTGACACATGACTGGATATTATACTATGTAATACCCTTCTGTATTATACTGTTTCGTTATGCCATGCTACACTAGCCTTGTACTTAAAGTGTGATTTGAGAAACAGCAGAATCAGCATCACCTGGGAGCTTGTTAGTAACAGAATCCTATCCAGAACCTGATTCAAATGCATGTTGAAGTTTGAGAGGCCCTATTAGGCTCTGCTCTATTACATATACCAAAAAGCAATATAAAACAGTACTGAGTACACAAACTCTTGAACTAGACTTATTCAAGTTCAAATCTCAGCTTTGCTATTTACTGGGGCCGAATAACCTGATTTTTCTGTGCCTTGGTTTCCTCATCGGTAAAACAGTATCTATTCAATAGGGTTATGTGAAGATTTAAGGTTTTAATATATGGAAGCCTTTGGAAGAGCCCCTGGCACAAACATAAAGCAACATCTAAAGCTTAGCTGTCCTGATTACGATGTGGTCGTGCTGTAGAATCTCACTTCGTGTGGGAAGGAGGTGGGGTCCTCCATGAAGACATTCTCTGGGTCAATCACCCACTGAAAGGCAAGTTGAGAAAACATCAGAAGAACAGACCCAGATTGTTGGGAAGAGGAACCTTAGTCTCTGGACCCTGCTGTTTTGGATGAAAGCTTAAGGAAATAAAATGGAATGGAGGATGACCTTGGCCATGTGGAAGCAGATTAGCAACAAAGCAGAGAGACCCCTGTCCAGAGGCCCTAGAAAAGAGTGTTCTATTTCATGTGAACCACTATCTAACTGATATTATTATTCTCTGCTCCTATTTCTCTTTCGATATGTCCCAATCTTCCGTGACCTGTGTTTATGCATTCCAGTCTGGTTTCATCTATCTACAAGGGACAAAGGGAAGAGTTGTGGGGACTTTCCAGAGACAGAGTTCTGAGATAGTTCAGGCCTCTGGAAGCCAGAGCGGTGACAGCCAGAGAATGACTTAAAGAATCCCCAGGGGAAGGCAAACGGCAGTAGGAGTGCAGTCCAGTTGCCCTCCCCCCAGGGCGACCTTCCCTCCCTCCACCAGCTAGAAGGATCCGTTTTATTAAGAGAGCCAACAGGGTCCCGGACACTGATGATGGGCTTGTGGATCAAATGACAAACCCTCTGTCACTCACCTTGTGGAATGCAGACCTTATAAAGAATTTCCTTCTCCAGATTCTGCAGGGACTCAAAATTGTCTTGATAGTACACTTTGTCGGGGTCATTAGTAATCTGCAAAAGCTGAGACTTCTCAGCCTGTCCTACGCCAATGGCAAAAATAATTATGTTTCTGTCCCTGAGGGCCTTGGCCGGCATGGCTACATTGTCCTGGGCTGCCCCATCAGTGATCACAATCAAATACTGAGGAAGACTGGGCCTCCCTCCTCTTGAACTGTCAAAAAAGGGCAGAGTGAAATTCAGGGCTTTCCCAGTGCAGGTACCGTCGTTCATCTGCTGAACTTTTGAGATGGCCTCATGAATTTCCTCCTTGAGGAAGAAGTGGTTGAGCTTGAATTCTTCCCGGGGGTTCGAGCTGAACTGCAAAAGGCCAATCCGAATTTCATCGGCACCGATATTAGATTGATTCACCATCCTCTTCACGAATCCCTTCATCTTTTCAAAGTTTTGGGGGGAGATGGATTCTGAACCATCTATCAGAAAGATAATGTCCGCTTTCCTCTTCTTACAGGCTGGAGGGGGTGGGGAGGAGCAGAACAGAACGTTCACTCAGAGCCTGAAGTTAATTACGCATCCTCAGAGACAGCCTGAGGTGGCATACACACAACACAAAAGTATTTTTAAAGGGGCGGGGGGAGAGGAAGTTAATGAAATTAATTTTTTATGACCCAGCACAAACCGGTCTCAAAATAGACACAGCTGTATAACAAAGACAAAATTTGACTGGTTTTGTTCATTCTAGGTCATGCTCACTCTGTGCCCAATACTCACTTGTGGACTAGAGGATCCACATTTCAAGAATGAAGCCTATTCACATAGATTAGACACAGATATTGCAGTGGGGGGTGGGAGGGCAAGAGAGAGAGATGGAAGAAAAATTCTTACTCTCTGAGAAGCAGATGTCTTTTACCACTTCCTGTTGGATGGCCTTCAATAAATCAAACTCATACACGAAAAACATCTTGTCTTCAGCTATCTCCTTAAGCTCAGTAGTGTTAGCGTCTCTGACCCCAATAGCATAAATGTTGACTCTGCTGCTCCTCAATGCCTTTGCAGCCACGGCCACTGGGTCCTGAGATTGACCATCGGTGATGACTATGAGATACCAAGGCACATTGCTGCGAGCAGTGTCTGCAAAGACCTGAGCCATGTTTCTCAAGGCCTGACCTGTCCTGGTGCCACCTCCGTTCTGCTGGATGCCATCAATGGCTCCCTTCAGTTGTGTCACACTGGGATACTGGCTGAGGATGAATTCACTATTGATTCGGTCTGAGTACTGAACGACTCCAAACTGTACTCTGTCGGGCCCAGTATGGAACATCTTTATCACCTCCTTCATGAACGCCTTCATTTGAAGAAAATCGTCTTGTCCGATGCTGCCAGATCCATCAATAAGGAAGTAAATATCGGCCTCCTCGATGTGCACACAGCCTAGACAATGAGAAGAAGCAGCAACTCATTAGAAGAGAAGCAAGATGGCATGTGGTCCGAACAGAGCTGAGTCCCAGCTGCCTACTCAGCTGCTCAGCAACTCAGCCTGGATTGCCTGCCTCCTCTTCCTCTCTTCCATCTCCATTCCCCTACCAGTGTGCCCTGGAGTCACCTACTATAGGGAACTGATCCATGAGGCAGTGGCGAATGTAGCTCAGCCCTGGTTCAGAAAACTCACAGGCATAAGGTAGCACATAGGAGCCAGGCCCACAGATCAGCTTTCCCATGGGGAACCACGCCTGCATTGTACCTAGGCTGCTTTGAGGCTTGCTTTTGCTATAACTCCCTCACCCTGAATTGAAGCACCAAACGTTTACTGCATATCTTTAAAGTAACTTCCTAAAGTCTGTGCTAATCCTCCCAAGGATGGAGTGTAACAAGTTCAACTGCTTTTCCCCTTGCATTTGCAACATCCTTTTCTGTGCATAATAAATAAGGACCATCCTTGATGTAATGCTCCCAGAAAAGCAATAAAAGCCTGTCCAGGCAAGGGTGAAGGCCCTCTCTCACTCAGAGACTGGCCATGCCATCCCTTTCCTCCACAGGACTTCTGTAGTCTGTGTGAATTTGTTCGTTGCAGCCACAACACGGATCCCGCTGGCCGGGGTCTGCTTCGACCTCCCAGATAAACCACTTGCAGCTAGATCTTTGTCTCAGAGTCTGTTTCTGGTTGAACTCCACTCAAGAAATGAAGTACGCATTACTTGACATTTGTCAAATAGGGAAGTTGAGAAAAGCTAAAAGTAAAATATCCCAATATATTTGAAGAGGTGAATTGTGTCAGTATCCAATATTCCTGCTTCCCATGAAAGTCACACTTTTTAAATACATGGGCACTTTCTAGAATTTAATTTAATTAATTTAAGTGAATTTAAAACTTTTTGTTTTAGACTCTGTCGCCACCACTTAGTAGCAGGCTTGCCCCTTTGCATCTCAATGTCCTAATCTGTCAAACAAGGATCTTAACATCTGCTCAGTGAGTTCATTATAAGGATTAAATAAGATTATGGAAACGTAGAAGAGGTGAGTATTAAACATTCATGGTGAAGGTCACCCAGTGTTTTATGTTTGTCACCTAGCAGATTCCTAAGAGAGAATGAAATGTAACTTTCTCCTCACACCTTTCAGGCAGGGCAGCCCAGCCTTGTGTTACTCATGCCTGGATTCCCTTGACCCAGGGAAGAACCAAGAGCTTCTTAATGTTTCCTGGCCGAAAGGGAAGTTGTCTGAGAAGGAAGTTGCCTTCATTTGGGAGGACCTTGGTCCAGCCAATATGTGAGACATATGTACCAAAACAAAAAAGTATTTCCCATTTAGCTGAATGAATTACAAATTTCACTGGGTATCCTCACCCTAGAGGCGCAGGCATGCTAAGGGGTGTGGCTTAGAAGGGTGCAGGGAGCAGTCATCTGCCACGATGGTGTTTGCCGAATGCTTGGGGACTGAGGGGAAAATTATGATAAAAGGGGGCAGAAACTCGGACTTTGCTGGAACCCAGCACCTGTTGGTAACAGGTACCATAGATAGCTAGCCCAAGTCTGAGAAAAGGGCCACGGTATCCCAGGGCCTTTGCACTGTCCAGACGAGCCAAAAGGCCTGAATACTGCCTGGTACTACACATTCTTGCACATCTTGGCGGGTGCAGATTTGGAGGCCGTGGTTGGGGAGTGAGGGGAGAAAGATATTTCTCACACTCTGGCTGCTGCTAAGCATCCACCCCTGTTACACACACGTAGTGCCTAGCAGAGTGGCTGACAACATAGCAGGTGACCAATAAATGGTAGGTATTATAAACATTAGGGTCAGCCAGGACAGACTATTTACCTCTAAGCTCCCCCAGCCCCCAACTCCTCTATACTTTGGACTGATTTTCCTGATTTCAGGTTTCGTTTTAGCTGCTATGCTGTCTGGGAAAGAAAACAACTCTCAAGTTTTTATATGTTTGTGAATTAGAAGGAGAGAAAGGAGCCTTCTCTCCTTTCCTGAGGATCAGAGGCGAGGGGTGCACAGGAAAATGAAATTCATATTTAACGATTTTGTCCCTCATTCCCAGGACAGGGAAAGGAACCATAGAAAAAGATGGAAATTTATGTATTTTAAATCCCTAGACCTCAGCACAAAGTCATCAAAAAATTACAAGAACATGTAGTGATTGTTTAAAAAAAATAAAGGTATAGTCGTTTTGCCCTGATGATATAATCACAGCCTTGAATTTTTAAGTTCATTATCGAAATTTCAAGTGATCTTCTTTCTATAATTCTGATTTGAATTGAAGAAATACTAGCGTGGGTGGACAAAATAGACAAGCAGACCGACAGACTCAAAGACAATTATAACAGTGGCAAATTTTGGATTTAAAATTTAGGCAATTTGACCCCAAGATGCACATACTTTACTGTTGTTGTTGTTTTTTTTAACTACGCATACAGTAAGAGATTTCCTAACCAATCTCCTCTAAGTGGCTCCCCAGATAAGTGGCTGCCCAACTAACTGACGTTCTCCCTTCCCTCTGTAACACATGAGCAATACTCCCACAATGCATTGAGTGCCTTCCTCTGGAGGCTTCCCAGTTGAACACTACTTGGTTCTGCTTTGCTCAGAGGAAGAATAAGCCTACCAGGAGCAATGCATGTTTATCCTCCGGCTGTTCATGGTAGCTTTGTTATTATAATTACACAACAAATTAAACATTGTGAAAATCAGCAGGATATGAGCATGAATAAAAGAGGTTTCTTATATCTACAAAAACCAGGTTAATGGCTTAGAGAGGCCAATAAAGGCAAGTTGTTGTCAGAGAAATTGCTGATGTGCTAGACAGCATGGTAAAAGATTGAATTTTTGAGATCATAAAAATCAGTAAGGATTTCTGTACTCAGATGGTTTCAAAAGAGGTTAAGTTATCTTCCCATTTTAAAGAAACTGGAAACTATAGAAAATACACTATTGGACGATTGATAAAGAAAATACATAAAATTCCAAACGGGAGATCTCACATTCAAAGAAGTGTTGGCCCTATATGAAAGATTAAAAAACTGATGTTCATTTATCAAGTTAAAAAATTTTGAATTTGAGAATGTTTATATCTTTTTACAAATCATTTCCTGCTTTATGTGACTTAAGATTTAGTCAAGCTATATTCAGATCCCTAGGGCTTCTATGGTAAATATACCTATATTTTCATCTAATTGTTAAAATGGAGGAGGGGTAAGATAGGAAGAGGGAGTAATGTTCACTATTTACTTCACATTCTTCTGCACTGCTTAGAATTAAGACAGAATAATTTTAATTTTGTAAGTTTTGTGTTTCAGTTTCTTAATAAATTGACTCCAAAATATTTTCTTGGATGGGGCAAGGGAGAGGTAGACGAGGTGAATGGATGTAAGGAAAAAGCAGAGTAAAGATTTAAAAAAAAAAAAAAAACAGATCAAATTTGGGAAAGGCCCTCCTACCTTTTTGTAGAGCATTGTCCGTCTCGATAACAGAAACTCCTCTGCCCACAGTCTCGGGGCAGAGCTGGTTCTTAATCACGCTTCCCACAAGGGACAGCTGCAAAAAGGACTCCAGACGAATGGCATGCTTCCAAGGAGGATGCGACGCCATCTTCTCCAGGTTCCCGCTCTCTGAGGCTAGCTGGGTGCCCACTGCATAGATGGTAACCCCCGTCCTGCGGAGGAGAGAAGCTGGTCTGGACACGTTGTCTTGAGAGAAGCCTTCCGTGATGACCACAGCTATCTGCTGGACACCTGGCTTGGCCTGGCTGCCCTTCTCCTGCACGAAAACCTCATTCCTTAGGAAATCCAAAGCAGCACCAGTCTTGGCCCTTCCTCTTTTTTCCTGGTAGGTTAATTTGCCCAAATGCTCCAAGATTTTGGCTGGAGTCTGAAATGTATCCAGTGAAAACTCAAGTCGTGGCTCCTCATTGTAAAAAACCAAGCCGATTCTCACAAGATCGGGATGAATGCTAAGAGAGCTAACAGTGATCTTTAAGAAATTGACAACTTGTTGGAAATGCAGTTGCCTGACCCTGCTAAATTCCTCAATGAGGAATACCAAGTCAGCGGGGATAGCAGTTGGACATGCTATAGACAAAAACAAAAGGAAGGGCTTCATTTTAGCATGAGAACAGAATAATAAAGACAACATTCATTTTGTATAGAAAGGTTATGCTATATTTTAACATACCATAATAATTATATATTTATTTATTTTTATATACTGTGATATTTAGTATTACAAAATGTAATAATGTTATACTAACTTATATTCATACATTTTAGAACTGAGTGGAAGCCTTTATGACCATCATTCAGCATGGTGGTCAAAGATCATAACAAGGTTCATACCTATCCCAAAATTTTTTACATGAAAAGTATTCACATCACTTGCAAAATATCTAAATACATGTAATCCACAAGGAAGGGCTTTAAGGTCATTTTTCAATTCATCAAAGTCTATTAGAAACATGTGAGTCTTGCTTAACTAGTTTTTTCTTTATTTTTCTAGTTTTAAGAAACCCTGTGTCAAATTCTCTTTTTATAGCCCTGAAACCTGGATTTAATAACTTTCCTTCTGCCCTGATAAAAGACACAAATAGCAAATTGTGACTATTAACTTGTGTGCCTTTTTCTACAGGTTCCATGTTATTTCAACAGAGGCAACATGAAATGTTGCAAGTTCCCATCAAAAATCTTTGTCCAGATGCTGGGCTTACCACCTGTTTTATTTCACTATGAAAGAATCTTCCCTTTAACTTGCCTTAAATGGGCTATTGGAGTTATAACTGCATTAAATTCCCTCCTAAGAGGAGTCTAAATACCACTCTCTCACAATTTAAAGCAGTCCTTACTGTGAAAACAAACAAACAAACAAACTCTGTCCACATACCAAAAAAGATCCAAATCTGCTTTGATGTAGGAAAAAATAAAAGTCTCCCAGCAGAGAGCCCAAACCCCACAGACGGGAGGCTGAAACCAGTGTGCAGCAGTGTGTAAACAACTAAATATTATGAAACAAAGTTTGGAGAAGAGACTATAGGGGCATCAGAATAATCTTTTGACTTATCTTTGGTTTTTTTGGTATCCTAAAATTTCCCCCTTGGTCCTTTTTTATAAAGAACCAAAAATCAATCCTAGATTTTAAAAAAAGGATGTTGCCCTGCTTTTGCCAAGTCTAAAACACCTTCTCTAGAAACCCCAAGCATCTTGCCTTCCCCCTTCCTTTACTGACTACTGCTCTCCTTTCAAGTTGTCTTCAGGATTAATCCCCTTTCCTCATTATCAGAGCCGCCACTGGCTAGACCTGAGCATCCTCCCTATGCGTACTGAGGACAGCTCAGCTCTGAAGTCCTTCTGAGTCAGCAGCGTCATGTGGAATCTAGCCTGCACACTGAAGGTTTCCTTAAAGACCATTTTGATCACGTCACTTTTCCTGCTTAAAAGCCTACTGTTACTTCCCCGTGCCTTTGGGACCCCATAAGCAGGGTTCATCCTACCTAAACAAATCTCATCCCTCACTACTTCTAAATCCTCCCCCAATCCCAGTTGGCTCCTTTTTTTTTTCCCACCTTCTTCCACATTCATCCAGCCCACTCCCACTTCCACACCTGCCACGCCCTCTTCTAACCGTGCTATCTGACAGGGTCCGGACGTGGGAAGAGGGAATTCAAGGAACCCACCTTCTGGAAGAGGACGTGGCATAGTAAGGGGGGGGGGCAGTAATTTTCGGGATTGCTCTTAGTAACTTGCTTGCTGCTGTTGTTCACGGCCTTACTTTGTGCCCTGGTTCCCATGGGAGCGGCCATGGGAAGAGAGAGACTCGAAGTGAGTCTGTGATTGATTTTGAGAGAAACTCTGAAGGGACAACTAGTTCTCTGCAGACCACTGAGTCATGCCCAAAGTTGTTTAAACAATGTGTTTATAAACCTGAGTAAGAAATTGTCCCCGACTGTTCCCATGAGAACTCATGAATCAGTTCCAACAGGCTGAACTATTTATTGCCTGTCTATATGTTTATTTCAGTCATCAAAAGGTGGTAGAATTGTTAGACATTTATATTTCAAGTTCATTGAATCGCATAATTCCAATAAAGTTGTATAAAATAATTTCTTGATCAAAGAACAAAATCCCCTTTAATGAATTAGCCCCTGAATGTCTGAAAGTTGTTAGAGTAGTAGCCCCTCCTTTACCTTGAATAGAAATATATATCAATTAGAAGTAGACAGGCAAAGAAATAAGAAAAGCTAGTTAGCTATCACAAACTAAGAACGTAGAAACAGTTACCAGGGAGTCAGAGTTCATAGTACATAGAGAAACATTTCTAGACAGAAAAGATAGATAGCTAAGTTAGACATCACAAAAGCCTTATAATAAATTTCCTATAACCTCTACCCAATCTAGCGTATCCTTTGTACATACAGCTATTTCTAAATGTCTGATTTATAGCTCTCTTGGTCAAAACAATCTTTGTTTAAAACATAACTGAATCTATGGAAACTTCCGTGTTTTTCCTGGTTACCTTGGTATTGATTTTTTTTGTTTTACCTAACTACAAATGTTAATCACTCCCAAAAATGAAAGTATAAAAACCTGCTTGTACCTGCAATAAACGGAACAGAGCCTCACTGTCCTTTGAGTTGTGTTGTCATCTCCCATTCGCCACGCCTTGCCCACCTCGGAGACCCCTGACCCTGCCGCGGCCGGCCGCAGCACACACCCTTACTTATGCCTCCCGCTTACCAAGAGAACCCTCGTCCCAAAAATCACACCCATTATTGAGGGGGTTCTTTGCTATGCCCTCCTTTTGTTCTATTTCTACTTAATATAGTATCCATAAGGTGCTTCTTAGTTCCGTATTATCACTACTTGGATTTCCTCTTCTGTATCACATATGTTTGCCTTTTCTGCCTATAATATTACAAGGACCCTCAAGCTCTAGATGTTGAGAGGCCTGGGCAGGACTATGTTAGTTCATAGAAAGTAGAGATTGATTTTTTCTAGTTTTTAGGATCAACTAGAAGCCACACCAAGCTTTGAGTTGTGGGGCTGCTCCATCAGGAAGGTAACTTAAGAAATGAAGGGTGAAGTTTTGACTGTGGGCATTCCAGGCTGATGGTAGAGTGTATTCAGAGCAGAGACAAAGGTGGAAAGCGTAACACATATATAGCAAACAATGCGTAGTTCAGCTTGGCTAGTGGTTAAAATGCATAAAAGAACTTAGCACGAGATAATGCTCAGTGGTTCTCAGCCAACAGTGGTACCCATCCCCAGGGCACATTTGGAAATATATAGTGGTGTTTTGGATTGTCATAAGATTCAGGGATGCTCCTGGCAGGAATGAGGGCTATTAAACCTCTAGCAGTGCAGAGGACAGTTCTACTCTATGAATTGTTTCACCCAATGTGCTAAAGCACCTCCCTTGAGAGTTTTGAATGACAGCCTACGAAAGGCCTTTATTTAATCTCTGGGGAGAAGCCTGAATGCTCCTTCTGGAAAAGGCCTGTGGTAACATGGATTATTGTTCAGAAATATCTACTCCCTACACCTCACTTCCATGGTAGAAATATACTTTCTTGCCCCGTTGATGATGACATGGCCACATGAATTATTTTGGCCAATGGAATGTTAGCAGAGGATGAAGCAGGGATCTGAAAAGTGCTTATGCAGCTGGGATTTCTCTCCTAAACCCCTACAATTGTCATGGGAAGACTACGCCTAGACTAGCCTAATGATCTCAGGAGGAAGATGAGAGAAAGCTACGGAAGATAGCCAACGGAGATCAGCCAACCCTCAGCCAAATCCCAAATCTGTGAATAAGCCCGGGCAAGATTAGCAAAGCCATCACTCAGTTGAACCCAAAGAGGATCAGCTGACCCCCAGCAGACCTGTGAAAATAAATAATTCTTTTCAGTCGCTGCCTTTTTGGATGACTTTTTACGCTGCGTCATTGTGACTATAGTTAATTAACACAACGTCTATGCCTGAAACAACTCCGTGCCCCGGTCTCTTCCCCATCCACCAGTGCTGGTGTCCTGGAACTGAGGAGTCCAAAATGCCCCCATTCTCTGCTCTTTCCCCAGACTTTCCTGTGATACTGAGACTTCTCAGTGGCTCACACACCTAGAGACCAAACCTTACCTGTTATAGTCTCTTCCTCAGCCACTGTCTTAGACTCGGACTGCCCCATCCCACGGATCACCTCACTCACACTCCGTGTCACCTGTCTGACTCCATCTTGTCCTTGCATCTCATATATAAGAGATGGGGTCCCCATCCCCTCCAGTTCTCTTCTGTCAAAGTCCTGTACACCCACAGATACGACTTTCACGCCTTTCTTCTTCAATATCTGTGCGGTTTCCAGGACCTCATCCTCAGAGTGACCAGAAGTCATGACCACTGCATACTGGGGGGTGCCCTGGAGAAACCGGCTTCCCGCTGCCTCCTGGAAGAAGGTCTGGTGGAGGTATCGCAGAGCTTTGCCTGTCCTCCTGGAGCCACGCCGGAGCACAAAGCGTTCACGGATGTGAGCAAGCATCTCCTCCTGGCTCTGATAGGCATTGAGCAAAAATTCAGTGTGACCTTGACTACCATACTGAGCCAGCCCAACCTGGTACTTGTTCCTGCCAACGTCTAGTGTGCCAATCACTCTGGAGATGAAATTCCGCATCAACTGGAAACTAGCCTGTGATGTGTTCTGTGAGGTGTCAGCAAGAAAGACCACATCTCCATAGGCCTGGGTGAATTCTGGATCTGAAGAGAGAAATGGGGAGGAAAAGACACAGAGGAGAAAGTAAATCAAATCAAGATCTCGTGGAAACTGAATACAAGGGTCGTTTAGCATTGGGGACATAAGACTGTCACAAGGCTCTCCTCCTCTTCTACCCCACTGCCTGTGTTGTCTGCTTCGTTAGACTAAAGTATATTTTGATTATTCTGCTTCCACCAGTGTAGGAGACAAGGGAAGTTAACATATACTGAGCAGTTACTTTGTGCTAGAGATTTTCATATACTTTATCTGACTTAATTCTCATCAACTATCCTGCTCGGCAAGTATTACAATCTTCATTGTGCAGATGAGAAAACTGAAGTGAAGTTTAATGTTTACCCATGCTCACAGAACTAGAAAGTAGCAAAGGCAGGATTTAAAAACAAAACATGTCTTCTGGACTTCAAAACCCATGCTATTTCATCTTACCAACATGGCAGGGTGCTCTTTTCCGTGAGAACACCATCCATCCTTCCAGCCCCAGCTCAGATGTTCCTTCCTCCAGGAAGCCTCCCCAGGTTCTCCGCAGGGACGGCGGAGAGCTCCTTCTCCTACCTTCCACTGCACTCGGTGTACCCTGGCTCGTATTGCAATTTAGCGCTTTGGTTGCAATGCCGGATTTGACACAGCTTCTTACCTTTCATTTTACCCTCCACTGCTAAACACAGGTTGTGAAGAATGCCTCCTGCAACGTCCTGCAGGATGTTGAAGTTTTCAGTGTTAAAGAGAAACTTCTCAAAGGGCTCACTGGCTATTTTTTGCAGCTCCTGGACATCCTGGACATTGATGCCTACCACATACACAACAACTCCATCTTCTTTCAACCTGTTGGCTGCCTCCTGGACTTCATCGTTTGACTCCCCATCTGTCACCAGGATAACCATTTGAGGAACCCGCTCCTTGGCCCGGCTGCCAGCTGCCTCAGTCAAGTACTCGGTCCTGATAAACTCCAGGGCAGCCCCTGTGTTCGTGCCTCCTGTATGGTAGGGCAGATTCTGGATATGCTCCAGGAGCACACTCTTTTGAGAGTACTGGCTCAACTGAAAAGCTGGGTAGGGGTTGTCACTATACTGAGCGAGTCCCACTCGGACCTGGTCCCTGCCAATGTCAAGCCCCAGGATGACAGAGCGAAGGAAGTTCTTCACTTTCTGGAAGTTCTGGGGTCCGATGCTGGTTGAGCTGTCTACCAAAAAGACAATATCTGCCAGGACCGCTTCTCTGCAAGCTGCAACAGAGAGGACAAAAGGGAGAGTCTGTGGACCTTCACTCAAAATGCTTAGAACCAATGGAGCCAAATGGCGTACAGGAAGGCACAGCAATACCAGGCAAACTATGCTCAGTGGTCCTCAGACACCCCAAATGATGCTGTGCTCAGGAAAGTAACAGCATCCTTTGTGCCTTTCCTTCGCTCTGCTCCATCACCTTCTGAGAATTCTGTCATGCTCTGCTGATGCCTCCAATCCACTTGGACAATTCCTTAACTCTCATTAAGAGAAAGACACTTCTATAAATGCAGCAAGCATGCTGAGAAAGGGGCTGCACTCTCTCCAGAGGGAATAAACTTCATCTCTTGGAGTGGGCTGGCACCGACAGGTCAGAAAGCTGGAAAGTATCCCAGGTTTTGTGATACATCTCATTATAGCTCTATCACTTAGTAAGCCTTTGAGCTATTTATCACTCATCTCTATAGGACCCAATCCTCTCTCTGCAGCACTGATATTTTTATACCAGCCCTCACAATCTCATAGGATTGTCTTGAGGATAAGATAATCTACTGTAGCAGGCAATATCAGTGCTCTGCCCAGGTCCTTCTGGGTTCCTTTTAACTATTTCCGTACACTGCTCTTTGGAGGAATTCTCTTCACAGGACTTCTCTTCGGGTACTGGAGCTGCTTTGCCTACAATATATGAAAGCCTAGCTCCTTGCCTTGGGTCAAGACAATCCTGAGTTCTTGAATAGGATCGAGCAAAAACTACCCTCCATGGAACCTTTGCCTAAGATCACACCCTTCCTTTCTCTCCTCTTCTTCTCTGTCCTACATCCCCTATGTCCTTACCAACCTCCTTTGGGAGCTCTTCCATGACAAGTGACGTGCGTGTACATCCTTACCTCAGGCTCTGTTCCTGGGGAATACAATCTAAGACACTTTTCTATTGAAATGTGCCTGCTCTAAAGACTTGGGATCAAGTCCTAGCTCTGCCATCCAGTTATGTTACCTTTGGCCTCAGTTTCCTCACATGAAAAATGCAAGTAATACTAATTGCCTTATGCATCCATGTAAGAACAAATACTAATGGTCCTATGTATTTAACAAAAAGAAAGCATAGTGTATCTATCAGTAAGACAGGCAATGCAAACAGGTTTTGAAAACTACATAGCACCAAGCAAACTAGATATTACTATGTTTATAAAACCTATTTGTACACCTGGAAGCACTATACAAAAGAAAGATATATAATTCAGCTGTACAAATGCAATATTACCACCACACACCCATGGTGCAAAAGTTTTAGCACTTCTTCCAATTCACCTAACCCATGTAGAAATACCAAAATAAAGAAAAAGTCATGAAGGGTCGATCCTTTTGTGGATTTTGATGGAACCCACAAGCAATCTTCTCTTTCTCTTTTCAAAATTCTGTGCTTTCTTATAGAGTTTAGTGATTAATTTATAAAGAATTTTCAGCCCTGGCTAGTGTGGCTCAGTTGGTTGGAGCATCCTCCCGTAAACCAAAAGGTCACAGGTTCGATTCCCAGTCAGGGCACACACCTTGGTGGTGGGTTTGGTCCCTGGTTCGGGGCATGTGCAAGAGGCAACCGATCAATGTTTCTCTCACACATTGATGTTTAGCTCCCTCCCTCTCTCCCTTCCCCTCTCTCTAAAATCAATAAGCATGTCCTCGAGTGAAGAGTAAAAAAAATGTTTTTCACCAGTTTAGGCCCCATCACCACCAAGAGAAGTACAAAACTGATAACAAGTATATCATCACAGGTAATGACCATAATGCTTATGGGCATCTCTGATGGACTAAGCATCATGATAAGCCCTTTACTTGTATAGTTGTTGTTTTTTTTTTTAAGATTTTATTTATTTATTCTAGAGAAAGGGGAAGGGAGGGAGAGAAACAGCAATGTATGGTTGCCTCTCACATGGCCCTCACTGGGGACCTGGCCTGCAACCCAGGCATGTGCCCTGACGGGGAATCGAACCGGGACCCTCTGGTTCCCAGCCCGCGCTCAATCCAACTGAGCTACGCCAGCCAGGGCTTACTTGTATAGTTTTATTTAATGCTTCCAACAAGTCTCTGAGGCGGGTACTAACATCCTAGAAAGAAAATGTATAGATCCAGAGATAAAGTAACATGTTCTAGATCACACAGTCAGAAAGTGGAGAATCGGGATTTGAACTCAGACCTTTCTTTTCCCTAAATTCATCCTCTTAACCAGTATATTAGAGCAACACCCTAGTAGTAAAATAAGCCAGCTTCCCAGTAGTGAAATAAGCCAGCCTCCTGGGGGACCTAAGCCTTCCTCCCCCTCTGGGTCCCCCATCCAGGCAATATGGGTAAATTAATCTAGGAATAATAATACCTTAGGGACAGATATTTCTTTTATCAAAAATAGACTTATCCTACATGCCTATATAGAACTAACATAAAAGCCACAGGATTTTTTTTTAGAAAGGAGTTGATAAGTTCGGGTTAGTGATTAGAAAGAGCATATAGTACAGTTGGTTTAGTGAAATTTTAATATCAAAATCAAACATGCACACATGGGAAAAATAAGGACAGTGGATGGGGTGAATAAGAGATAAAGCCTTGAGTTCTGTGACTTCTGGATCAGAAATAAAAAGGGAAAAGCCTTTGTACCTGGAGGGACGTGGTCAACCGGTGGAGTTGCCTTCACCAACCTGTCACAGAGCTCCTTCTGCAGCTTCTGGGTGAGGCTGCCCAAAGTGGAGTAGTTGGGGACGAAAAAGACAAACTTCTCCACAGGACTGCTCGCAATCTTCCTGAGCTCTGCCTTAGATGTACCTCTGAGGCCAACGGCATAAAGCAGGATGCCCGCACGCCTCAGGGCCTCAGCAGGTTCCTGCACCGGGTCCGCAGCCGGGCTGCTGCTGACCACCACGGCAACCTGAGGCACTCGCTGGCTTGCTCGGCTCCCCGCTCTTTCCTGGAAGTGGTGATCTAGAAGGAACCGCAGGGCCAGGCCCATCTTTTTGCCCCCAGGGCCCCCAGGTTTCAATGGCAACCTCCGAATGTGATTCAACACATCACCTCTGTGGCGGTATGTGGAAAGGAGGAACTCGGAGTGGGGCACATCGCTGTACTGGGCCAGCCCCACGCGGATGGCCTCTCTGCTGACATTGAAGCTGTTCACCATGTTATACAGCAAGCGCCGCACATAGCTGATACTCTGGGGGTCGTTGCTGGTGTCCACTAGAAATACGACATCTCCCACATAGGCCTCTCTGCAGACTAGGGAAACAAGTCAATTTAAGAGAAAACATTATGAAATTGATAGCTACTGGTTGTAAATACATCTCTCCCAAATCAGTGCATTTACAACCCACAGGTCTGCCCGCACCGCTCTTTGACGACAGCTAATGTGCATGCAGTGTAGCACATGATCACCTTTGCTCCCTCATGGCCACCATCTACCTTGGCTCACCTGCCACCCTATGTTCCACTGTAACAGACATTTGACCCTCCAGTTAGAACCCTGACCCTGGCCCTCCATTCATCTCTTAATAAAAGAAACCAGGGAAACAAAAAAAGTAAACAAATGGGACACCATCCAACTACACAGTTTTTGCACAGCAAAGGAAACCATCAACAAAACAAAAAGGCAACCGACTGAATGGGAGAAAATACTCACCCATGATACATCCAATAAGGGGTTAATATCCAAAAGTACATAAGGAACTCCTATAACGTAACACCAAAAAAACAAACAATCTGATTTAAAAATGGGGAGAGGATCTGAATAGACATTTCTCCAAAGAGGACATAGAGATGGCCAATAGACCAATGAAAAACTGCTCAGTGTCACTAATTAATGAGGAAATGCAAATTAAAACCACAATGACATAGCACTTCACACCTGTCAGAATGGCTGTTGTCAATAAACGAATGAGCAACAAGTGCTGGTGAGATGTGGATAAAAGGGAATTCTCACACACTGTTGGAGGGGTTGTAAATTGGTACAGTCCCAGCATGCAGGTTCCTCAAAAAATTAAAAGCAGAACTACCACATGACCAAGCAATTCCACTTCTGGGTATTTATCTGGAGAAATCCAAAATATTAATTCAAAAAGACATATTCACAGCTATGTTCACGGCAGCATTATTTAAAACAGCCGAGCTGTGGAAATAACCTATCTATTGATAGACAAAGGACTAAAGAAGGTGTGGTACATATATTTAATAGAATATTACTCAGCCATAAAAAAAGAATGAATCTTACCATTTGCAACGACATTGAAGGAGCTAGAGGACATTATGCTAAGGGAAATGTCAGACACAGAAAAACCAAAACCATATAATTTCACTTATACATGGAATCTTTAAAAAAATAAACAACAAACAAAACAGAAATAAACTCATAGATACAAAGAATAAATTGATGGTTGCCAAATGAAATGGGGGTAGAGTAGGGGTAAAAAGAGGGAAGGGCTTAAGATGTACAAATTGTCAATTATAAAAGCAATCATGAGGATGTAAATTGCAGCATAGAAAATCTAGTCAACGATATTGTAATAACTAGGTATGGTTTTAGATAGGTACTAGACATATCAGGGTGATCACTTTATAAGTTACATAAATGTCTAATTACTATGTTGTACACCTGAAACTAATATAATACTTTATGTCAACTATAATAATAAAATTTTTTAAAGATTTTAACTTATTTTTAGAGAGAGGGGAAGGGAGGGAGAAAGAGAGGGAGATGTGTGAGATATTCATCGATTAATTGCCTCTCACACACCCCCAACAGGGGACCCGGCCCACGACCCAGGGATGTGCCCTGACCAGGAATCGAACCAGTAACCTTCCGGTTCTCAGGCTGGCACTCAATCCACTGAGCCGCACCAGCTGGGGCTGCCAAAAAATATTTTAAGAAGAAAAAGAAACCAGCTTTCTACCAGTAGAAAATGCCACCAACACCCCACCCCACTGAAACCTCCTTTGCCAGCAACCACACTTACGCTCCAGTTGCTTAAAGTACAACAGTTAACTGCTCCTGTCTGGGACTTTGTCCAGAGACCTGGCCCTGGCTGAAAGGAACAGCCCTGCAAGGAAACAACTAGAAAGATACATCAACTCCGTCCCCCTGGTGGCCAGTGTTTGAACACCTGGGGACACAAATCCCCGATGCCCTGTCCTAACCCAAACAATTAATGGTGCTGTTTACTCAGGCCAAGGCCGGGTTTTGCCTGAGGCTGCGTCCTGGCTGCATTTCTTTTCCCACTAGCCTGTCTCCACCTCTCTCACCGCCTTACAGATTTGCCCTAAAGAGCACTCCCTCCAAGCAACACATTCTCCAAATCCCTGTTCAGGGCTCTGTTTCTAGAGAACTTGACCTAAGACATCACTTTTCCAGCTATGTATGACCTCTAGCACTCCCTGGCTGCCACTTGCCCCTTTTAGTTTGACTGGTGGCACTACCATAAATGGCTCACATTTGTCTTTGGCTCCCCGAACTCAAAGCCACGTTGCACACCTGTTTCTCTCAAACCAGCTCTAATGCTGGGAACCACGCCCCCGACAGTGATCAGAGCAAGTAGTGCTCCAGCTGGGCCCTCCCTGGTCTCCAGCGTGGAAGGGACCTGACACCAAGCAGGCGGCCACAGGACTTGAGCAAATAGCTGCCCTCTGTCTTTCTCACGTTGTGTTTCTCTAGAATAAAAGATTGACCAGAGGACCCGGTCTCTTCCAATTTCAAATTTACTTTCCTGTGACAAGAAGTAAAATGTGGATGAAGCACGATGCTTGTGCAGATCAAAGGGAGAGATGACTTATGATCTACCTACTTCTCAGTAATCACGTGACTTCTCCCCTTCCCCCCACCACCTCACGATTTCATTATCTGTGATGATGAGAGAACACATAAATCAGGGATGGCAGGAGGAACAAAAGCAGAAACCAGTTCAAGATGGTTTAAAGCGGCTGAAAAACCAAGGCATAATGATCTCAGACTGGTTAAACACACATCTTGCACTTGGTTTTGTGCCAGGAGGGTTAAAACACTGGCTTGGGCTGGCCCTCCGTTATCTCTCTAGCTTTATTTCTCTGACCACTCCACTTCGTTCTCTGTGTTCCAGGCTCCAGATTCTCAAACTTTCCATGCTCCCACTTGCCTCTGCTGACTTTTCCTTCTTTTTTTCATCCTTTCTCTTTTCTCATCAGGTAAATCCCCATTGAATCATATTCTTTTATCTCAGTTTGTAATATAACTAATTCATTAGTGTGCTTATTCGGTTTATGGCAATCTCACCAACTAGACTGTGAGCCCCATGGAAATAGACACCATGGTTTTCGATGGTCCACCACTTGCGTGTCTAGCGTGGAGTAGTCACCCAAAGATAGAAAGGAGATATACTGACCATTAATGAAACCAACCAAGGGAATCAGGAAATTTCAGAGACAGAAATAATTCTATGAGACGATGCAAGGCCATACTGTAGCCACTGGGTACATGTGCCTCTTGAGCACTTGAAATGTAGCTGGTACAGCTGAGGAATTATATTTTAAATTTTATTATTGAATTTTAACTTAAAGAGTCACCTGTGTCTAGCAGTCACTGAACTGACCAGTTCAAGTACAGAACAATGAATCCAGTTCATCTATCTCACAGATAAGGAAAATAAGACCTAGAAAGGCAAAGCAACTCATGTAAATCCATTCAAAGAGCCAGTATTGGAAACCAGTCCCTAACCTGGACTGCCATAAGGAAGATTAAATTAAAAGCCCACATTACAGAAAGGCAGAGACCACATGAGAGTTGAGAGAGAAGGAGGAGGGGGGAGGGGGAGGAAATGGAGATAACTGTACTTGAACAACAATAAAAGAGAGAGAGAGAGAGAAGGGCTGAGAAGGTTGCTATGCTCCATAGACACTAAATTCACTTGTCACTTCTAGAATTCTGAATGCCACCGCCTCTTGGAATACTGCCTAATGTTGGTCAGAAAGCCAAGCAGAATCATAATTACTGAAAAGGCAGCTGATAGAGGAGCCTAAAGCCCTTTAAGCTTTCTTTCCCTTCACCCCTCCCAGATGCAACCCTGTTAAGAGGAGAGAATTCAGTGAGTGCTCCAAGGATGGCTAACCGGTTCGTCCCCTTAACATCACTTCTTTCAGAAGCGATCAGACAGAGACATGAAGTGTTTTTCTAATCTCCCCAATCAGGAGAAAGCGCACAGCTGCAGAATATTTTTCAGGCAAACAAGCATTGCTTCCGTCATGTGCGACTTGAGCCTTGTATTACATTTTCATGCAGTGCTACTTTCTTAACCCCGCCACTAGCTTTTTGTCATTTGAGAAGGTGTTTGAAGCATGAAAAGGCGGCCTGTCACAGTTTCTGTTCACAGGAGAGGGAGTCAGAGCCAGAGGGGAAATTTGGAGAGCGTCCTGTCTTTTTCCCAACAAACCACAGGCTGTGTAATTACATATGAATATTTAAATCTCGACACTGTCTCCATGGGGCTTCAGGCTACTTGACTATTCTTCTCCTGATGAGACTTTTCATCTTGAAAAGTCCCAACAATCTGTTAAAACGACTGCAAAAAATTTCAGAGGTGTCACCAGCATTTGGGGAAGTTATTCATCTTGTGATGACAATTACCCCTGGGAACAGTTCTGCCAAAGGAGACAAAGCAAAATGCAGAACCAATAAACTAGGCCCATGTTTACAAAAGCCTGGTAATACATTCAGAAGTACAATATTTTTTAATATCTTTTTTTGTCATTTGAAGTTAAGCTTTGGGGGGCGGGGGGCGGGAAGGGGGCCCACTGTTGATTATAAGCTTCTAGATTCTAAGTTCTTTTTAAAGAACCATTTCTCTTTTGTTAACTATGAAGCCCCTTTAAGATTATCACTGCCACTAGGTTCCTGGCAAGGTCATCACTTTTGGCTTAGGAATCTGATGCATTACCAGTTCTCTGTGACTTGATGAAGCCAAAGCTAACTGCAAGGAAGAGGATCTCCAAAAATGTCTTCCAAGTCTCCATTCTAGATATGTACCTAGAGAGAAAAAGAAACCTCATAATTAAAATTATCAATGCCAGGAAGACAAACCAGCCAATAAGAAATGGGCAAAAGACTTGAATAGACACTTCTCTAAAAAGGACATAAAAACACTGGTAGACATGTGGAAAAAATGCTGAATATCACCAATTATCAGAGAAATGCAAATTAAAACCTCAATGACATATCACTTTACACCTGTCAGAATGGTTTCCATCAATAAATCAACAAAACAGTGTGTGGTGAGCATGTGTAGAAAAAGGTTCCCTAGTGCACTATTGGTGGGAATGCAGACTGGTACAGCCACTGTGGAAAACAGTATGGAGTATCCTTAAAAAACTAAAAATGTAACTCCCTTTTGACCTAGCAATTCCACTTCTGAGACTATACCCCAAGGATTCCAAAACACCAATACAAAAATATATATGCACCCCTATGTTTATAGCAGTACTATTTACAATAGCCAAGATTTGGAAACAGCCTAAGTGCCCATTGGTAGATGAATGGATAAAAAAGCTGTGGTACATTTACACAATGGAATACTATGCAGCAATAAAAAGAAAAACTCTTACATTTTTTGCAACAGCATGGAAGGACCTGGAGAAAATTATGTTAAGTGAAATAAGCCAGTCAAATGGCTGTGAAAGACAAATACCACATGATCTCACTTATATGTGGAATCTAATGGACATAATAAACCAACCAACAAAATAGTAACAGAAGCTGAAATACATAAAACAGACAGACAGCGGCTGGAAAGTCAGATTGGGGAAGGACGGGATGGGATGAAAGATGGTGAAGGGTTTAACCAAAGAATATTTATGCACAACCCATGGACCCACACAACAATATAGGGTTTGGCTTGGGGCTTGGTGGAGGTACAGAAAGGGAGAAAAAGATTGGGAACAACTGTAACAGCATAAAAAAATAAAAATTGAAATTAAAAAATTCTGTCTTCAAACACTTAAAATGAGTGTATCATATTGTATATTAATTATATATCAATAAAGTTGATTTTTTAAAAAGCCCAACTATGTCTTTCCCCAGATGGAAGCTTTATCAAAATAAAGAAGGACATGTTGCCACATTATTTCATGGAATATGGTTTTGCTGACCCAACTCAGGAAGAAGTTTATAAACACCCAGAGTGGATACCTCAGACTTCCCTGTTTAAAGTTGTCCAGATATGGCCATAACAGCCTATAGAGCCTGGCAGAACTCCTGTTTCCCACAGTGACTTTATTTGCTAGAGCATAAACATTTCTGCATGATCTCGCTGGTATTTTTATACAAGCATCGGATGGCCTGATAAACATCTGTGGCATGAAGAAATATTCAGATCTCTCAGGCGCACATCTGCCTGAGACAATCTAGCTGGCCTGAAAATATTTCACATGTTCCCCGAAGAAGCAGAGCTCCCTCTCCTGCACTTGGGCCCCTTTCCAAAGGCCCCAGGGAAAACATCCACTCCCACTTCCATTTCTGTTTTTTTGACTCTAAGACAGTGTACATGTTTAACAGTGAGAACAGCATGGCCATGACATTGAACGAGGTGCTTCAACTGGGACAGGGAAGCTCCTCTTTAGCTTCACAGCCAGGCACTCTCCCAGCCATGCTCAGAAGAGTGCAGGCGTAAGAGGAAGTATTCTTGGAGACAGACACCCGGATTTGAGTCCAAGACCACTATTTAAGAGCTAGTCTTGAGCAAGTTGCTTCGCTTCTTCGTGTCTCCGTTTCTTCATTTTTAAAATGGGGCAATTACAGCGTGTACCTCAGAATCTGGTCATCGGGTTGAGTTCATTATTGTAAAGCACTTTTCCCATGCCTCGCACGTAGAAAGCACTCTTTAAGTGTTTGTTAAATAGAAGACGTCTTCTTGAAAACCCACTATGTCCAAGTGAAAAAGTATTTCTTCTAAAAGTAGAATCTTCAGAAGTAGAGGAACACTAACCCTTTGCATTGTGTATGAATAAAGCAGTTATTTTTGTTTTGTGTATTTTGATTCATATTCTTTATTTAATTCATTTAATTTTCACTTCTAATTGGTTGCTGCTTTTTAAGTTACTATACTCATATCTCCATGTTTCTCACTTCAAACCTGGGAAAGACCAGCAGAGCAAACCTTACTCTCCTCATTTCATTGATGGAAATGACGAAATCAGGTCCCCAAAAGTGAGGCAGCATATCAGAGCTACGGAGCCCTGGGCTGTCAGGGTGTGTCCCAAGTAATCTGACTCCAGGTCCCAGGCTCTTGCCTGGACCTCAAACATCTGCTTCAAACCCTCCAATGAAAGATTTTAAGTCCAGACTGTTGTTCAGCTCCCCCGAGTCCACTTCCTGTAAAACAAAGACCTGTGAGCAATTTACCCCCGGATAAAAATGTGAGCTCAAGACCTAAGTTTCTTTGTCTACCAGTGGGTCTTCAGAGAGCAATGTTATGTCTAAAACACTGTATCTGGTGCTCCAGAGAATGGAATTACAAACTTCACTTTTGTGTTTAGAGAACTAAGCACTCTCTTTTGGGAGAGAAGTTTTACATACCAGAAACGATAAGAAATTCTGGAAACTTTGAGAATCATTCTTTACACTTACCAAAGAGTTGGGCCAGTCTTGGGCCTTTTAAGCTGAATATTTTATGGAAATGACATTGCGATGCACAGAAATAGCATTCACCCAACAACTGAGATCCTCTTTCCAGAATGTGTCGGTGTAGTCACCCCGCTTCCCTGGGGACAGATGTCTACAGTGTGGGCTTAATTTACTCCCTAAGAGTGACTTAAGGATACACGTCTATTTTTATTTTCTGCCAACAGAAAATAATTAGAGACACCATGACTTCAAAGGAAGCCCACAGGCCTTGATTCTGGTCTCAGTTTGACTATTTGCTCCGTGGGGACTCGAGCTAGCTGGCTCACCTTCCCAGGTTTCTATGATGACTCCAGAGGGCTTGATGCTGATTTGAGACGCCTACTATATTGTCCACTATGTTACAAACATTCCCAAGATATTGGTCCGGTGATTTGCCAAAACATAGTGTGATATCATTGGATTTCTCTGTTCCTCAGTTTCTACGTCAACTTCCCCTTAATGCCACCTCAAGGGGGTATATAAATAATTTAAGGAAAGATCCTTTAAGATTATAAATATCTCATTCCCCAACAAACTTTCAACTAAATGCAAATAAATGAATGCACAAATAAAGAATTCTTAAAGAATAGACTCTTCTAATGGATTAAGGACAGTATGAAAGGAAAGAGGTTGAGAGTTTGATAGTGCCAGAAAGAATAATCCAAAATAAACTCATACATTATGACTACGATTATTACAAAAAAATACCATACTTCAATATTTTAAACACTTGGGTTAATAAAATTAGATGAAATATAAAAATAGAGTATCTACATTTTTATATTTCATTATGTCCTTATTATTAGTATAATGCAATAACTCATAAGAAATGAGTATTTTTAGTTAGTTGTAAATAAAGCACCAGAGCTGTTTATGTAAATCTAGTGAGAAAGTAAAAGCTTTATAAACATTGTACAGCTGTTCATATGTGTGTGTTATATCAACAAAAAAGAAAATATCTATGTATCAAGGACTTACTATCTACATTATATATACTATTTCATGAAGGTGTTTATATTGAATTTAAGCTGCTGAAGGGGTTTTGCATTTGAACATGTAGGACCCATCGTGGAGGCAAAAAAATGAAACCACTAAATGAAGGGTGATTAGGTGGGATAGCAGAGGAAATCAATTCTTTCTGGAAACAATGCTAATGAGTGTGGGGTAGAGAGAGACTTCTCTCAAAGTATGCTGCTTAAATAGTTAGCTCATGAGGACAATTTATTTTTTAAGATTAATTTGTTCGGTAAAAACAATTACCTTGTACCCACTATAGTAATAATTGATTCATGGAAAAATCACTAAGAGATGCTAAACCCACTGGGTGAAATTGTGTTGGAAAACAGGATTTTAACACAAAGTATCCCCTCACAAATTACTTATAAATATGAAGGGCAAAAAAAGTATCTACAATGGGCAAGCATGGTGGGCACAACTTAAACAAGCGGTCAACATTAATATCAACAATAACAGGATAAACCAACACCAAGTGCCTCCTGATGCTCTGCGTGAGAGCATTCAACGTCACTTACATGGTAGCCCCCCTCAAAATCCATGACCTAAATCTAATAATGAGGAAACAACCATATAAACCAATGCTTGGGCCAGTCTGAAAAGCCACTGGCCTGTGCTCCTCCAAAATAGTAACATCATATAGACAAAGAAAAATGGAAGAACTAACTGAGATTAAAACAGTCCAAGGAGACGTGACAACAAAAGGCAATACATGATCTTGGATTGAAAAAAAAAGAAAAAAATAGTGCCGTAAAGGACATTAAGTAGGACAACAGATAACATTTTAATGTGGACTAAGTATTATATGATAATTCTGTTTCAATGTTAAATTTCCTGATTTTGATCACTGTGTTGCAGTCATCTAAGAGAACATCCTTGTTATTAAGAACTACATACAATATGTTATGGATTAAGGGGTTTTAAGATCAATTATTTACTCTCAAATTTCAGCATATTATAATTCAGACAGAGACAGAAATAGGTAGGGGGAGGGAGGAAGGGGGGAGAGAGAGAGAGGGGGAGAGAAGGAAGGAGAGAGAGAAGCATGCAATGCTCTTGCAACTTTTTTCTTGAGGCTTATAAACTCCATCACCCAAGCATTTCATGAGCTTGGCCTCCCCAAGGAAATAGGAATAACTAGCCTATGTTTCCTGAGACATTTCATTCAGGGAGGATGCCTACAATCCCCTAAGCAGATCAGGCCTCTCTCCAAAGGCCCTGGGGAGGTCAGGGCACTCTGCCACTCTGTACTTCCTGTCACCAGGAAACACAGACACAGCAGATCATGATAGTGAATAAGGGCAAGGTGGTCCTTTGTAATTATCTAGTCTGGTGTCACATACATGGTTTCTATTTCTTTTATGTCCTTTAAGAAGAAGGTTGCTGCAGATACTGGCTCTAGAAATAACAGATTAAAGAAACAGTTCTTTCTCTAAGAGAACTTGGAAGTCTACTAGAGAGAGATGGATAAACTGCAGTTCCATGGGGTGGGGAAAATACTATAGAAACCTGTACAAGGTGCTGAGGAGCACAGTGGGCGAGCACGTCCCTTCACTTGGGTGAAGGCATCAGAGCCAATGTCGCTAGAGTTGAAACTTGAAGGATGAGTAGAAAGTTGCAAATGGACAAGTGTCCTTCCAGGCAGAAGGACAGCATAGGCAAAGACACGGGAGTGGTTCTAGACACCCCAAATGAAGCTCATCCGAGGCCTCGGGAGCTAAGGTTTGGAGTGCCGGGAACTTGAGTAAACCTCATTGAAGCACCCGTACTATACAAGCTCTTAAGACATAAGTTTTATGGCGACCTTTGGTTTTCTGAAATACCTGAAGCGAGAAGATGGGCTAGAAGAGAGGAACTGGGCAAAATGTCTCAATTTTCAACAATAAACCAACTAAACTCATTGAATTCCATTAGCAGTGTTTTACATACCAATCTCCTTCAGGGTTTCTGTTCTCTCTCTGTGGACGTCCCCTCAGCCATAAAAGTAAATCAGCCATCTCTAATGTTCTCTGACGGTGGCTCTCAAACTTGAGCGTTGCATCAGAATCACCCAGAGGACCAGTTAAAACCCAGGCTCCTGGGCCCTCACTCAAGAGTTTCTGATTCAGTAGCCGCAGTGGGGTGTGAGAATTTGCATGCTGAGCTGGTCCAAGGGACCACACTTTGAACACCATTCTTCCATGCATTTAGCATGCAATGGCTCCTTCCCAGACAGATGTCTTCAACAGCATCTCTAGCTCCACATGGAGAACTAAATTTATTATTACTATTATTAACTAAATGGCAAAACGGAAGAGATGATCAATTAAAAATTGTCTTCTGTATGACTGAAAGGTAAGCAGAAGCTGCAATATATTTGGATGAAAGGCCCAATGCAAATATGCAAAATTAACACATTTAAAATTTTTCTTTCTAATTATACTTTACTCTGAAATCCAGAGCTATGTTCGTTCTCTCCCTCCCTCAGTCGCTCCCCCTCTCTCTCTCTTTCTGGTCACTTAGAGTATTTTAAACCCCTTAGATTTGGCTTTCTAAGGAGATGTGCAACATACCACATCTGGGCAACAGGAAGCTCCAGGAGGCAAACAGTCGAGGGACATAAACAGATTTTTTCTGTATACAGCACTTTAAAAACCACACAGCATGTCTGACAGTTAAAAGCAACTAAAGGTTAGCCTTAATCGACTGAATAAACATTACCATTTGCTCTCTGTGCCCATTCACAAGTCTCACGACTGCTTGCCTGTATATACAACTTGGCTGCAAAATATTTGAGGGAGGTTGTGTCAAACATTTCAATGACAATTAATGTGTCATTAGGCTCCAAAAGAAACATGCAGCAAGGTGCAGGGTCTTGGAGCATGCCTCCAGGTAGGGATAAAGTCGACAACGCCAGAGCTCAGCAGAGCGATAAATGGGTGCCGTGACCGAGATACTCCCATCAGCTGTGGTCGTTACAAGAGCAGCACACAGTTCACTTGTAGGGTGTTTAAAATTTTGGAACTCAACAAAATCTTAGCATCTGGGCATTTTTAAAGCATCTTAGACCCTCAGACCCTCTTCATATCCTGATTCACCTAGCTTCCCATAACTCCTGGTTCATACATCAGTTACGTCATTTGCCACATCGCATTGTCATTTCCTGCTTAATTGTTTATCTCCCTCACGGGGCTCTGGACACATAGAGGGTGGAGACTTGGTCTGAGAAATCATGGTAGTGCTGGCTACATTGATGCTAACTAATTGATCTTTCCTTTCATGATCTTATATAAACGGCTGACCTGCTCAATGTTTTCATCTGATGAAAAAAATATTTACTCAAACTCTTTCAGTTTATGTGTGGCTTAGAACACAATCGCCCCAGCATTTCTTGAGCTCTATCTCACCAGATAAATGGAAATAACTACCCTATCTTTCTGAGACATTTCATTCAGGAAGGATGCCTACAATCCACTATGCAGATCAGGCCTCTCTCCAAAGGCCCTGGGGAGGTCAGGGCACTCTGCCACTCTGTACTTCCTGTCACCAGGAAACACAGACACAGCAGGTCATGATAGTGAATAAGGGCAAGGTGGCCCTTTGCAATTATCTAGTCTGGTGTCACATACACGGTTTCTATTTCTTTTATGTCCTTTAAGAAGATGGTGGCTCCATACACTGGAGAGAAAGTACAGTGTGGAGCAGTAAAATAGACACAGAATCCGACTTTGAATTTTCTGGTTCACGTGTCACCCTGTGACATTCTTGTTATGTGACGTCTTGAAGTCTCTTGAACCCTCGAAGCCTCCGCTCTGCCAGCATCAGAGAGAGGCAATGATACCTTGCCACCACCGCTTGGCAGGATGGCATGAGCTAATGGGGGCGGCAGGACTTTGGAAAAAGCTACAAAACTGGAGAGGTTACCATTACCTTTGCCAAGCAATAGTCTAGGGAACAAAGTCCCAAAATGTTAGTCCTTTCTCATTGACAGAACCAAGCTTCAGCATTTCTTATTCCAACAGAAATGTTTTGCTTGAATCAAAGAGCCATGATGGCATTTTTGCTTCCTGGAGACTAGGGCAGAACCGCGCGATGACGACAGTGAGACGTGGGGTTGTAACAGCCTTTTCACAGCAGCGAGAGAAGACTCTAAATCAGAGGCGCAGGGTACCTAGTGTGACACCGAGCTGGTGGCTGTCTCGTCACGTGGGTGACGTAAGCTCTTTGAAACCAGCTGCCTGTGTTCTTTGAGCTGAACCGTTCACTTTTGCCTCCATGACTCCAGCTTGAAATAAAAAAAGTGCCATTAAACTATTCTTTGTATCATTTTTAAAATAGCATAAATAGTGTATAATAAATTTGTTAAGACAAATAGGAAAAATAACCCTTAAATGCATCAACACAAACCTAGCTGGCCCTGAGAAAGATGCAGATAGGTCTTTATAGGTTGTAAAATAGCTAACTCTCTAAAGGTTACATAATTATAAGATAAGTATGTTTTGCAAAGTTCATTCAGACTTTGCAGATTTGCAATATGTCACGTATTCTTCCTTCCCCCTACCTAAAATGATGCACTCCATTCCTTGATCCCAAAACATGTGCATATGTGCACACCCACCCACACTCACACCTGGCAGGCTCCTTTCAAAACCCAGCTCAAATGTCACCTCCCTCCTGTTCTGTTCTTCCTCTGAACCTTGTGCACTTATTTCAATGAATAACCAGGCTTTTTAAGACTGTGCCTCCATCATTTATGTATGCTCAGCACCTAGAACAGTTCCCTTCTTTGCTCCTTTTTTTTTTTCTCCCTCCTTCATTTCCCTCAGTTCATGTCAACTGCAGCCTTCTCATGGGACAAACCCAACTCCATTAACTCGTCTGTCTCACATACACCCTACATTTAACCTGCCAGGAAATCCCGTTGGCTCTCCATTAAAGCTGTCTATCCAGAAATCGATCCTCTCCCACCACTGCTACTGCCAACAGCCTGTTTTGAGCCACCATCCCCTCTCTTGCTTGAGGACTACAGTAAGCACCTTGGGTCTCTCTGTTTCTAACCTTTCTCCCTGGAGTCTAGCCTCAATGCATATCCAGGAAAATCCTTTTAAAACCGAAGTCACCTCGGCTCAGAGCCTTTCAATGAATGCCTGTTTTGCTCACAGTAAAAAAGACAAAGTAGGTTACAAGGCCCCGTGTGATCCGGGCCACAGTTTTCTCTCTGACTCACCTGTCACTCTCACTCATTATACTCGGATCACCGTGGACTACTGGGTGTTCTTCCAATAGCCAGTCACACCCCCCGCCCCAGGAGGATCTTTGCACATGCTCTTTCCTCCGCCTCTAATGCCTCTGCCCCCTGTCCTCCCCCAGATCTACACGGCTCATCAAGTCTTTGCTCTGACGTCACTTTCATAGGTAGGTCCACCCTAGCCATTCTACTTAAAATTTCTGCCCACCCTGTTCTCCCAGCCCCCCCAGCCCCCGGACCCTGCTCTGCTTTTCCTCTTTTCCTCCTAACATGCTGTATAATACTCATCATGATTCTCATCACCTCCTAACATGCTGTATAATACTCATCATGATTTTTATTAATTATCTGTTGTTATGCCCCCGCCTTTAGACAGAATGACTATAAGCACTATGAGGAATCTTTTTTTCTCCATGATGTATCCCCAGGGCCTGGCGCATTCTAGGTGTTTCACACATTTTAGTGGCATAAATTCATTTGCTTGGAAAAAATAAAATGACTTCCTGTTCTTAAGATGGAATGTTCTATACAAAGATTTAGAGGCACTCTTGGGAAGATTGGTGCCCCCTAGACCATTATATTTTGGTAAATGAAGGACTCAAAGCCAGATGAGTTTACTTTTACATTTTAATTACAGTTATATTTTCATTCATTTGTATAATCAGAACAAACAGTATAAATCTAAGCATTTGGCAAGATTGTAGAATGGGTAAAACCTGATCATGGGCATAGTATCGGAAGGGACTTGGCTCAAGATCCCTGAGAAATCCGAAATGAAGCCAGTCTGTGACTGCAGCCCACATCCAAGGGGGCACGGGAGAGATGTGGCCAGAGGGTGAGCCCTCTAAAACTCACAGCCGCAAAAATTCACTTAGCTAGTGAGTTGCCTGAACATAAGACACAAGATTAGGTTGGAATGTTTGAGCAAAACAACCGTCTGTATGATCTTTTTTAAAGGAGTCATCATGTTTTTAGGTTCAGAATATTTCAGACCAAAATATCAGGGAGATAACGTCTGTCATTTTACTTCCTAGTGACTGTAACTCACCATATTTTCTGTTTGTGCAAAAATATAAACAGGGGTTGATTACTCTTAGTCGATGTCAAGATAAACACATCCTTAGACCTTTCAAAGACCGTTCCTATGAGTCAGAAACTACCAGACAGAACAATGAGATTGCAGACTACTTTCAAAAGCCTGTGGGTTACACACTCAGGGACTGAAATTGAAAAGGACCCCTCTGTATTGGGTAGTCCCTGGGCCTATTTCTTAGATTTGAAGATCAATACAAAAGAAAGAAAAGGTGATCAATTTTTCTCCTGTAGATTCTATGGAATAATTTTCAGCCAATATTTTTGATACTTTCATCCCACAAAAATCATCCTTACTAGTTGTCATCACCATCCTTATGTTTGTTCTCTGAATTGAAATGTAGAAATATCAGCCCCAGTTATCTAAAAATTGCATACAAAAGTCTAAAACAGATCAATGTCACCTTTTTTCGCAGTTCTTTACAAAGTAATCATTTCCTTGAGCTCTAGTAAATTATGTGCATGCTGACATATTTAGGGAGAAGTGTACTGATGTCTATAATTTCCTTAAAAATTCATAAAATAACAAGATGGATTAGGGATGAATAAAGGGATAGATATGTGGAAAACAACTATATTAAAATATTAATAGTGAACCTAAGTGTTGAGTTTACATGTATTCTTTGAATTTTTAAATTTTGTTGTATGTTTGAATTTTTTCATAAAACTGTGAATAATCATTTAACTTACTGGTTAAAATTGTGTATGGTAGTCAAATGGAAAGGCAAATAGCAGTCAAATTGTATGAATCCTGGTAAAGTAGATGGACAAAAACTTTTATTTCTAACTCAAGTCATTTTGACCTGAGTTTTATCTCTACTAAGTCTGCTTATTCATTAAATCTTTAGTGTTTTCTTCTTCCTTTGGCCTTACATTCAAACATTAATCTCCATTTTCAAAATATCCTGAAGATGTGCATCAGTGAAATAATTCATGCAACATGTACGAGTCCCCTAAGTCAGTTTCCCTTTTCCACACCGAGGACACTTTCTGGATGCAGTCTCAAAGTATTTCCCATACCCCTGCTCAGTAAAAGTTCAGAGAGGTGCAGCTCCCTTTTGTCATCGTTTTCATCTCTTTCTCTGTATATCTAGCACATTCTTTGGGGCGGGGGGGGGGGGGGGTTCCCTGCATCTTTCTCCCCATCTCAATTGTTCTCCATCTCTTTGCTGTTCAAGGTCTCTCTTTCAGCTGCTGTCTGCTTCTCCTCTGTCTATATCCTTCTGTCTCTCTCTGCCTAGAAGTGAAAAAGTAGCAGTGCCTTTGCAAAATTAAGGGGAAACAAACTAGAGTGCCCGATAAGAAAATTATCCCTAAGAAAAGAAATTTCCTCCTACCTGGCAAAGCTTTTTGGGCCAGTTCTTCAATTTCTCCTTCTTATCTTCAACCCCTAAGAAGCCGTTTGAGCCTAGAGGATGGGAAGGCTCAAGGATATACATCAGCTTTTGTCCAGGGGGAAGAAAGGAGGGGCAAGAGGAGGAGCCAATACTGTGTCTGTGGTAAGTGACACACTGCTTGTGCTCACACAAGCTTTATTGCCATTAAATAAAAATGGTCCTTCACTCTGTAAACACTGGTCTTGAAAGTGAAGACAAAACCTTACCAGGGAGAACATTCTCAAAATAATAATAACAACAACAACAGCAGCAATACATAAATTAACTAGCATTTTCCAAATTTAATTAAGATCTCCTAGAATAAAAATTGACCCTATTTTAAAGATTTAGTCTCTAGACAATAAACTCATTGAGAGCAGGGACTGGGTATCATTCACCTTTGTGTCACTGATATCCCCTGGATGTCCCCTAGCAAAGAGTCTTGGACATATTAGGTCTCAAAACAGTATGTATAATGAATGTTTGGATGGATGTGTCCATGGCAGATGGAAGAATGGGTGGATGGATGGATGGACAGATAAATTAATGAACTGAACAATGACAAACACACCCTGCATTGATAACCTTCCCCAGGCAGGGTAAAGCCCAAGTGTCCACATTCTCCCTGGATGTTCTAAACTAGCTCACAACAACCAGACCGGGATGGAGTCAAAGCAAGCATATGGTAGAAGTAGTTACACAGGTGCATAGGTGAGTTAGGTAAGAGTTAAGGTGCTCTAACAAGAGACCTGACAATGATACGGCTTACAGAACACTGAAGGTCATTTCCCTCTCACCTAATCCAGTCCAAGTTGGGTATTCCAGGTCAGCGAGAGGCTTTCTTTCCTCCATTCATTCAGGGACCCAGGTTAAGATTCAACATCTGCCATCTGAAGTTTCTGCAAGCACCACCGGGGTAGCCAGTGGGAAAGGGGAAAGGGCTAAACCTAGAGACTTCCTCCTAAATCACCGAGGCAGAAGTTGCTCACATTCCTTCCACCACATTCCATTGGTCTGAGCTTAGTCACACAGCCATACATGTTTATTTATTTATTTTAGAGAGAGGGGAAGGGAGGAAGAAAGAGAAACAGAGAAACATGGATCGGTTGTCTCTTGCATGCACCCCAGTGGGGGACCAGGACCACAACCCAGGCGTGTGCCCCGACCAGGAATGGAACAGGCAAGCTTTGGCTTTGCAGACCTGCACTCAACCAGCTGAGCCACCCCCGCCAGCGTGGTGAGCTACCATTTCCATCACAGTTTGTATACAGTGGTTCAAAGTCTGAAGAACCATTCCTGGAATGGAATGTTATTACCATTTCTAGCCTGAGTGTTCAAGGAAATGGAGCCACATAAAGTTTCCTGAAATAAGCCGCCATGAGAAGAATAGTATACCACTAACAAAGTTACATTCAAACTTCTCCGTGTTTTTCCAAGGTTGTTAAATTGGGCATAAAACCTAGAGAGCGCTCTACATGGAGGATAACTTCCAAAATAATAGACTGCTTCACTCTATCGATAAATTTGTCCCTTTGTTCATTATTCATGATGTGGGTGTAAGAGGACAGAACTTTGTTCTACTCAGAAACAGAGTCACTTCACATATAGCTGAGGCAGTAAGTGCTGATCAAATGTTCTGATTCTCTCAGGGAAATAATCAAGCTATCACATGTAAAACTCTTCAGCAAAAACAGTTAAGCTCAGATACCGAATGCCAAGCAGTATGTTCAGTCTTCTGTTCCCTCTTTCTGCTCAGAAAGCCATGTTCTCCCTCTGACTCGCCTGCTCAACCGCATCCCCCTCCTCTCGTCTCCCTTTCATTCCCCCACACGGTAGCTTAGACCCCAAGATGACGTTAGGCTCATGGTGTTGACCTCTAACACTGACCGTAGACAAGTACTAAGGTCCTTACTTCTTATGTAACCACAAAGCATTCACTACTTTTCTCTACTCTGTACCCTCTCCTTGACCTTCAGGCCATCTGCCCCTCCTCCTTGTGTGCTATTCTCCTACAGGCAGAAGCTTGCTATCTTAGTTTGGGTTCCAAAGACTTGGGTGTAGGCAATTTATTTGGAAAGCAATTCAGGGAAGCAAGAGAAGGGAACACAAAACGTAAGACCTGAAGGAATAAAAGCCAAAACCTGTGCCTTGATGAGTGTGTTAGCCCTGTGCACAACTGGAGTTCAGTCCCGCTGGGGAAGCTCTGAGAAACTACGAATGACCCTCAGAAGTGTCCCAGTGAAGGACAGTTGGGGTTTAGTTAATGAATGCCATTCCTCGGTGATTGAGGATCGCCCCTAGAGGAGAGGAAGGACTAAATCCTCGACACTTCGAAGCTGCCCTGTGAGCAGACTAAATGAACTGCCTTAGCAAGGAAGAAAGCCCCCAGGAAACACTGGGAGACTCCGCGTGGGAGGCCGTGCGCAAGCTCAGGAACTGCCCACCTGCTGCAGGTGAGCTCAGAGCTGTACTGAGCACATCTGGGGCACGGGGTCAGCAATGTCTGCTACACTTTTCAACGTCTTCAAAATGGAATCTTCTCCGCGTAAAACCTCAGTCTCCCTCCCACTGATTATTCTTACCTTGAGGGGACCAAATGCCTCCGATCGGAGCTCACCATTCCTTCCTCTTTGCTCTCACAAACGTTTATGCCAAAATCCACTACTGCTCTTACCGTGGAGTCCTGGGTTTGTTTCCTTCCACCGTCTTTCCCTCACATTGTGAGACACTCAAGGATAGAAACTCTCTCTCCTTTACAAGGATTGGCACGTAGTAGGAGCTCAATAAATAATCACCTCAATAACATACCTAAACTCCCCAAGACCTCTCTGACTTCTCCTTGTAATTGATGTAACATTTCCACTTTAACTCACTCCTTGATGTCTGACTACAAAAGCCATGCTGTTATTTCAAGAGAGACCCTGATCAAGTGTATCTGTGGGGCAGGGGAGGGGGGAAGTGGATTTACAGTTGTTTATATGGAAAATTATACAATAATTAATCAATAATAATACGGGAATAAACTCTGTGTTTCACGTGCTCACAACTGTACATCTATTTTTGCCCCATCCTGTAAGATGTGTTCGGGGGAAGGATTTCTTCTGTGAAACTGTGGGGGGAAATGCTTTTGTTAATTAACAAAAGAACATGAGAAAATTTGTTCTCTAAAAACCATAGACTGTCAGAAATGATGCTGTTTAAAACCACATTTAGTGAGAATGGAACACCTCCTTCTTGCCTGAAGGATCAAAATCGTTTTAACAGGAAAAGAGTCTCAATTTCCAATCTAAGTGCAGAGCTTCAGATAAGGATCTTGCGCTCAACATTCCATATTTATCTTAACTTTTTAGTTTCTGAGAAAACAGGATCCTGAGTTTTCTCATCTCCCTCGGCCCAGATCTGATGTCTACTCCTTCATATACGGCCTTGCTTTGCTTTGAGCAAGCACGGCACTGCTTTGTTGAAATTTTACCAAAACGCCACCCTTTTCTCCAATACAATAGAAAGCCTGTGCCTTCCTTTGTCTGGTGAGGCGCCCCATCGTCCCTCTGGTCTGTGGTCCCTTTGCTCAGTAAGTTAACCCAACTTTACTGGATGGCAAGCGTGTCCTTGGTGGTCCTTAACACTTCCAGCTCATTTGTTTGCAGCACAGATTAATTTATCAAGGCTGCCAGTCACTGCCATGAAAAGCACTCAGAGATAGACCCTGAGAAGAGTGGGCAGGTAAACTTCAGTCAGGAGCCAAGCCATAACTTTTGAAAAGACCTAAGGGTTTTGAGAGAACAGTAGACTTCTGAGGAGGGCAAAGTTGTATGGAAGACCTGAACTGAGAGTAGAAGGGGTAAAGGGAGCAACCATGACATGGTGAAACGGTCATTTCTTTTTTGCCTACCTGGAATGAAAACCACCCTCCTTATGGGAAAACTCCATCTCACCCGCTGCTGCGGAGGGAGGAAGCCGCGGTCCCCACACCCTGACAGATCCAGGAGCCGGCATGTGACTCAAGCCCAGCCAGTCAACATCTTTCCTCAGATGCTTCCTAACGTTTCCAGTTAGGAAGTTAGGAAGCTAAATTTGCCTGTTGTCATAGTTTCAGCTTGGTAAAACCAGCCTGCCTGGTCCCAAAACACAGAGGAAAGCAGAGATGAAATTCTGAGGACATTCAAGTACCTGCCCGTCCGTAGTGTGTGTGTGTGTGTGTGTGTGTGTGTGCACGCACATGCTTACATTATCTCAATGTGGATTTCGGTCACTTATAACTCAGAGTCATTGCTATAGCGCACTTTCATAACTGCGTGCCATTCCCTCTCTACGGGTACAAGTCTGCACTACGTTTTGTCAGACAATGAACACCATATAATTCGACATCTTTTCCTATTTGCTTTTGCTACCAGGAATTCTAGAGCCAAACACACCATCCAGCTGCAGCAAATGTTTGCACATTCAAAGAAATTAGCCCTAGAAAGATCATATGAATCATCTAATCAAATCTCATTTTGCCAAGAACACTTGAGGTCCAAATAGGACACATAAGCAATTGATAGCCATTTTGGGGGGCAACTGACAACATCTACTCATTCTACTTTCTTATATTTTCTGTTCTTTTATTTGAAAACTGCCTCAAATAAGAGTGTCTGCATCTTCATCTTCACCGATGGGAGGGCAGATGGCAGAAAATGAAAGGATCATCCCAGGAAAGCAGGGAGGAACAGGGGCAAAGATAATGGGATTTAACCAAGGAATTAATACTATTCAGATCTTGCAAAAGCCCTAAAGTTTACACAAAAGATGGAGCTCACAGTGACTTCAGAAAAGCAAAGCATTATTGAGGAGCCAGGGATGGGGATTTTTAAGGCTGGTGAGAGAAGACTTGGTGCTAACCTCAGAAATTCCTAAATCATGGTTACAGCTATAGTGCCTTAAAAACTTAAAGACACTTACTTATACCTAACAGAATGAATTAAGTGATGCTAGCCACAAGTTTGTGACTCGGTGTATTAAATCAGGTCTGTATAAGAGACAGACTATGGATGAATCTCAAATATAAGCCACCCCTCATATGCCCTTGGTGGGTGAGAAATAGTTAAGAGGGAAATGATGCAGTAAATGTAATACATGACTCAGAATATCTTTATGGGGTCTTTGGGAGATCAGGTGCTGGCAGCCACGAAGAAGGACAATTACCAACTCCATGAGCCAGTAGGTGACCCCATCAGAAGGACACCTGCTTATTAGTGGACAAACTAGCTTTCCTTGGTAACAACCTCATCTCTCATTCTCAAATTTTTCTTGATCTGGATGGAAGCTGGAAGAAATACCTAGAACTACAGTCCAGTTTCCCATCCCCATCCCCCTTAATAAACACAGAGACATAAAGGACCTGCTCCTTTTTGGCTCAGGGAGGAAGGCATCAAAGACTTGAAACGACCCCTCTCCACGCTCACACACAATCTGGATCCTTGACAGGATGAGAAGCCCCTGTTATCACCGACAAAGGCTGTCTGAGTACTCGCAGTGGGAGCGGCACCCCACTGGTCTCTTGGAATCCAAGACTAATCCCCAAAGCTACGTTTTTTGGAGAGGCAAGACATCTGCACCCATGACAAAAAGCAGACAAGAAGGAATTGAGAAACCAAACAGAAACAAAAAAATACTAACCTTTGTACAGTTAAAGCCTGGGCATTTTGGTCATTTGCATGAGAGCGTCATTTTCAAAACTGTATCCAGAATGTTCAGTAATTCTGCCATATCACTTGCACAGGCTAGGGAGAAACAGGTTTTAACCCACTGCAGATGAAAGAGAATTTGCTTTGTGTCTTCATCTGCTAAAGTCACATGTTTAATGTTTACTTGGATAGAACTTCTGCAAGGAGGAATGATATTATGCCCTCCAAAAAAAAGCTTGATTTTCATAGAACGACTAGTTAATTACAAAAAGATCAAGAGGTCATAGCCAGGGGTCAATGATCTCGAGGCTGGCCATAAATTTAACCTCCAGTAGCAAATACAGTTTACAACTTTAAGTGACAAACACCGCTCTCTACAATAAACATTGTAACAAACATAGTTCCTTACACCACGAAGCGATAGTCTCAAAGTTACTTTCGATGATCTTCCACTAAGTAAACTTCTGCCTATTACAGGAAACCCTGGCTTTCGAGAAAACTCATTTAACCCAAAATCAACTTTATGATAAGATACAGTTGTTAAGAAATCCTCTAGGGAATTCTGATTCCATGAACTTGGCATGGGGTTCGGGTGTTTTGAACAATCATCCTCAAGTGATTCTTGCATTCCCACCCTCTAGTCCGTAAGTTCTCCCACCTCTGCTGCCCTGCACTCCCGAGTCTCTTAGCTCACATGCTGGCTCATGGGAATCTGCAGTAAGAGAAATGATTTACCAACACATGCATGCCATTAGTCTGCCCTTCCCCAGCTCCCAGCCTGGGAGGGGGAATCAGCACTAAGACACCTTTGCCCCCTCCTCCAATCAATCTCAGGAACTAAGTAAAAATCCTTTGTTTCATCACAGCGGGAATTCAGCTGGGTGTCTGCAGGAAGAGGTGAGAGAGGCTGTTACTTGGGCTGAGAAGGGAGGCAGAAATGTCCTGAGACCACACCCTTGAGTAGGGTTTGGGGTCTCCCCACAGGACACAGCCTGGGCCCTGAGTGCCCACTGAGCCCCAGTAGATGGGGGTCCATGGGAGAATGGGGCTGCTAATGAGAGCAAATCTTCAGCACAATACAGCCCTATGCTTCCCAGGTTCACCAAGAGCCAGATGGGAGAACCAGCCCTGAGTGTGGCCATCAACATGGAACCAGGAAGCCACAGGTGGGTGCACACCGGACTCCTAACGCCCTCCTTTCTCCAAGCTGAGGATTTTTATCTGACCTTGTAGAAACGAGAAGAGAATGCTCACAGAGTCTGAAGATGAATTTCCTACCCGCCTACCAAAGATCTTTGGAAGAGACTGTCCCACTGAGAGAACAAAGTGCAGAGAGGAAATTTAGTGTAGACATCGAGGGAAGGGTCTCGGGGCAGATGGTGCTGGGTTTCCATTCTGGCTCTGCCTCTCATCAGCTGTGCCACTTCGGGCCAGTTCCTTAATATGTCTGTACCTCAGTCTCCTCATCTCTGAAATGAAAATAATGTAATAGTTCCAATCTCATAAGGTCACTGAGGAGTCTGAGTAAGTCAACATAGGCAAAGCATTAGCCATGTGCCTGGCACATAGTAAGTGCTACGTAGGTGTTTCCTATTAATATTATTCAAAAACCCCAATGTCGGGGACTAGAAGTCACACCTGATCCATTTGCAGGCGCACTGATGACTGTGCACTGAGGAACAATGTTACCTATGGCCAAAGGCCTTCCCTTCTCACTGTTTGTCCCTCAGCAGAAAGCCGAGTTCCTAGCATTAAAACTCGTTTCTACAAAGCCACGAGGGGCCAGTGTGGGGGTTGGTGTTGGTAGGGAGATTTGGGCCAAGTGTGCAGGAACCGGACTTAACTGAGGGGTGAATTAAGAATGTAAACATATGTAAAATCCCTCTCTATAGCCAGCTGTTTCGATGAGTCCTTTTTCACAAATTATTTGTACAATTGGATTTTTTAACTTTTCATGTTGAGATTATATACATTACATATATTTTATAAATGCATTTATATATATTTTTATATATATAAAATATTCCAGGCTATGAATATAAAATTTTTAAAATACAAGTAAACCTAAAGGAAGAAGAATCACTCGTAACCATAAGTCACCACCCAGGAATAACCTCAAGGGCCCCTTTTAAGAAGGGGCCCTTGCGTTGCTCTTTGAAGGTTGTTTTCCTTCCTACTGTGTTTGGGAGTGGTGCGAGAGGAGTCGGGCGCCTCGCAGAGAAAGAAAAGAAATCCCACCAAGTGAGCACAGAAGTGGCCACGGATTGACCACGTGACCCCCCGCAGCTGCACTCCTCTCTGTGATCTGCAAGGGGCAAGCCACTGGCAGGGTTTTCTTAGCAGGTCTTTTTTGAATCCAAAGAATAAAAGCTGAATTTCCAACAAATTTTAGCCCCCGGCCCCAGCTTCTGAACGCAAATGCTAGAGGTATCTGTCCCTGTGTAAAGCTCATTCAAAAAATGGAATGAATGAGCTGACTGCCCGAGGAAACAAGGAAAGAGTCTGTTTCCCCATCTATCTGATCACAGCTTGGGCCAGACCCAGGCTACTGGGCACGTTTAAAGTCCAAAGACACTGACACAGCCATGCTCCTGGCCAAGAGGCGCCCTGCTGGGCCTCATTCTCCCTAAGCAGTTTCTTTTATCCTAATCTGGAGCAAGGCAGGTCTCTTCATTAAGACAGAGCCTAAGAGCCAGCACTTGCTGGCAGGTGATTTATTTGGAAGGTGAGCCCAGGAGGCAGGAGTAGGGAAGAGGCAGAGAGTGAGAC
>PVJI01007731.1:0-76106 GCA_004026765.1 Micronycteris hirsuta | reverse complement strand
GTTGGTAGAATTAAGAGGATAACCTACAGAGAACAGGAACACACTGTCCTTTTCCCCACCCTATCACAAATCCTGCTTTCAGCCCACTGATCTCTGCTCAGAAAGGCAAAAGCATTAGTGACGTGCAGTTATAAAGTATAACTTATAAATCTTCTAGTTCTGCTGGTACTAAATTACCTAAAGCCCTCCTCCTGGGAAATTCCTTTTTCTGGTGCAATAAATACAATCCCCGTGAGGGGTGGGGGAGTCGTGGGGAAGGGCAGGTGGGGCTGTGTGCATTTCTAAGGTAAAGAGTTGGAACTGAGTCCCTTTTATGAAGCTGGAACTATCAAACAGTTATGGCTGCACTGAAGGATGACTAGAGAATAAATCTTCCCTTAGCACGGGAAGACGACAAGGAAAAGAGGCTGAGCTCATGTGGGCTCTGGACTTAAACTGCGTGCATAGTCCTGGAACTGCTTGCTGCCCCCGAACCCCCAGCTGAGAAATCAATATAAAAAGTGACCTTGAGCCAGTGATATTCCAGGTAGTGATAACTTGTGGAACATCTGGCGGAAGCAACCATTCTGACAAACAGATATGAAGGTAAAAATGCATTAATAGGGATGAAGAAGGTCATTTTATAATATAAAAAAAAAGCAATTGACCACTTGCCTGTATAGTTGACCCTTGAACAATAGGGGTTTGAACTGCACATGTCAACGCACATGCAGATTTTTTTCAGTAAATATTTGTACTGTTTTCAATCCACAGTTGGGAGTCTGTGGATGCGGAGGGCCAACCATATGCTTTGATCTACATCATTTTATACATAGATTTTTGTACCTACAGGGGATCCTGGAACCCATCCCCAGTGGATACTGAGGGACAACTGTAGTAGTTAATTTAGGGGAGTCAGACGTTATCCATGGAGTTCGGACTGTGCAGGGGTCAGTGCCCCCAATCCTGGCATTGTTCAAGGGTCAACTATACTTAATAATGCGGCCACAAACATGTTTAAAGCAGAAATCAAATTGACTTATAGAGACATTTAAAAGTCTATGTGTAATAGGTTTTTAAAAACATCTCTCAGTAATTGAGAGATTAAAAGTTAAAAATGTATAAAGATGTTAAAGGTTTGAACAATGCAATTAACCAGCACAATTTAGTTTACGCAAAGTTTATGTAACCCAGCAAGTGATCGCTTGCTGGACGACAAAGGACAGCCATCAATACCAAAGACTCAGTAACATACAGGGTGTATTTTCTGACCGCACTCCAATAAAATATGAACTTGAAAAAGATACCTGAAATTACTCTACAGAGTTGAAAATTAGAGAGAAGAAAAGACACTTCTAGAGACTATTTGGTCAGTGCAATAGTCAGGGTAGTGTACATTATGCTATAGTGATGCACAGACTGAAGTGTCTGAATATCCTGGAACAATGAAGGTTTGTTTCCTATGCACGGTACATGTCCAATGTAAGTCAGCCAGCAGCTTCGCTTTACAGTTTCCTCACTGCAGCACCCAGCTGGGTGGAGCCTGCACCACCTGGTATATTACCAGTTACAGTGGTAGAGGGGAAGAATGTGATTCTTAAAGTTTTCTGCCCCCAAATAACACAGGTCACTTCCACTCATAGCGTAGGCCAAAGCACACCTACTGCCACCATTGCCATGGCTGAAATCAAGAGGGTGAGAGCCTGACCAGGAAAAGGAGAGCTGGACATGCCAGTGGCCAGCACTGCTGATTACCCTGAAGAGGAAATAATCATGAAAATGAGAAAAACATGTACAGTTAGAAATAATGAAAATATAACATATTGAATCAAGGGATGTAGCTAAAGCAGTATATAGAAAATTAAAGAGTTAGCCATCTATTCAAGAAAATAAAGTATCCAAAAATAGTGGGAAAAAGGGAATAATAAAGATGAGATGCATTAATGAAAGTCACAGAAAACAAAGCAGTGTGGAGAATTGAAAACAAATAAAACTGTTGTCTTGCTGGGATTCTCAGAAGCAGACTCTGAAGACAAGTGTGTCCTAGACCTATTCATCTAAACTTGATTAATAGATCTGTTATCTATTCTCACCCCAGACAAGCATGTAAGGGGGTGGCAGAAGACAGTCAGGGAACGAGAAGCAAAGCAATGGTACAATTTCAGCCAGGCCCCATGGAAAACAGCCTCGGCCTGATCCCATAGTGGGCTTCTGAAGTACGAATTATACCCTAGAGTTGTACCACTTGGGGGCTTTCATACCCCCATAATCATCAGTTAGTGGCTAAAGTTAACTGGGTGGATGTGAATTTCTGCACACTTTAGCTTCCCTGAATAGGTGGGCAAAGTGGCTTCAGTAGCTTGAGTCCAGCCCTCTAAAAAACAGTTTTAGGTGCCGACCATTGGAAGCAAAACCACTCTCAATCTGGAAGGGAGATAAAAGGACCCCAGGAAATCTGGGGGGTAAGAGTGGGGTGGGGTGGGCACAGTGTCCACTCCAAATGATTCTTTGGAAAAAAGCCAATAAAATAAACATTTAGCAAAATATTTTTTAAAAGATTCCACATGCACAAATAATATTAGAAATGAAAAAGGAGTCATAATTGCAGATGTAATAAGATTAAAAAGAAGATAGCATCATGCCAAGAAATATGAAAACATGGAAATGGTCAATGTCTTAGATAAATGTGACTCATCAAACTAACCCAAGAAGAAACGCAAATAGGAGTTCAACCTTCACCTCTAAAGAAATGGAATCAGTTGTTAAAAATTTACTCCCTGTCCCTCCATAGTAGTAGAGTTTGGATAAACATCAGGAAATATAATTGCATGCTGATGCTGATTTTACCAAAGAATAGAAAATAAGGGAACATTTGCCAACTCACGCAAGGGGAGTGTAAGAAAAAAAAGATTATGAAATCAGCCACATATATAAATATATGTGTATAAGCAAGCAAATACTAAAAATTTAATGAATGTATTAAAATAGAATTGGATTCATCATTGGAATACAAAGACGGTTTGACATTAACAAGGTTAAAGGAGAAAAGTCTTGTGATTGTCTCAATAGCATTTGATAAAACGCAACACCTATTCATGATTAAAAACTCCTTTAGCCAACTTTCAGCAAAATAGGAATAGAAAGAACCTTTCTTAATTAATAAAGATTATCTACTTAAAATCTACAGCAAACATTATTACAGATGAAGCGTTAAAATCTTTTTCTTTAAAAGTGTGAACAAGACAAAAACTCCTGTCAATAGGGGAGACAAAGACTGAAGAAATGGGTAAACATACCGTGGTCATTGATGTGATGACTCAGTATCAAGCAGATAACAATTCCTATAAATTAACTTGCAAATTACAACAAAAGTCTCAATAGAGATTTTTCTGGAACTCAATCAGGGGATCCAAAAATTGATATGAAAGTGTAAAGGTCAACATGGAAGACAAGAAGAGAGACGAGATGTGTGAGGGAGGGTGTTGGAACTGGTCCAGCAGACGTAAAATTACAAAGCTGCAGTAATTAGGATGTGTGGTGCCATGACAGGAATGGACAGAACAGGGTTCAGAAGCCAACCCACACAGATATATAAACTTAGCATATGAGGAATATGACATCCCCAGTGTGCAAGGGATGGTGGGATGGGAATTAAGTGAGCCTAGAAAACTTGGTTCTCCATTGGAGAAAAACATATATTCCTACCTCATGTCTTAATCCAAATAAATTATAAACTTACATATCAAAAATGAATAGTTAAAACTTAAAATGAATAGTTAAAACTTATAGAAGAAATTAAGGAAAAATACTTTTACGGTTTGGGGGATTTAAAAAAATTTTTAAACAATGTTTTGATTCTTTGATTCCCAAACAAGAGAAAGAACAGATGAAATAATTGTTAAATATAACTCCATTAAAAGAAAAATAAAACTTCTAGGCACTAATAGTGATCACTGATTGTGAGGCTTAAATATATTAATATATGAAAAGCAGTTAAGCTTTACTGTGTCTGAACACATACTAAGCACGAGCAGGCAATTGCTATTATTTCTTTTATAGGGTATCTTCCCCCTCCATAATTACGATGAAGCTAGATTTCCTACGTATTTTTCTCTCTTCAAGACACATCTTCTAGATATGCAGCGAATGATGTAACCAAAGGGAGAGAGCGTTATCGTCTGAAAAACAACATGAAAATGAGTATTTCATTCTTAGGCAAACTTGGCAATTGTTTTAATACAGGAATCTCTTTCATGGGAACCAGCCTTCCTCTGCGTGAACTCTGGAGCTTGTGGTCTTTTTTGGGTAATGCTAACATGGTGCACATTCCTCCTGGTGACTTGTTTTGTGTGCCCAAGAATGCAGCTCCTGGCGTCTCCGAAGAATGTAACTGCTGGCAGCCCCCCAGCAGGGCTGGCACCGCAGCACTGCTAGGGGCTGAGCTGGTCAGCGTGGCCACCGGGGGCCTTCACACACAGCTATTGACCCCGGGGCATCATTTTACTTCTCCATCAGGGCCCTTCCACAGTTACCACTTGGCGGCTCCTGAAATAAAGAAGTGAACTTGCAGTCTTGCTTGTTAGTGGTGTTATCAGAAGAGAAACATTTGTAGAAGTTCTGGAGGTCTTAGTCATCTGACAGATAAAAATCAGAAGGTTCTGGGCTTATGTTGATCATGGAGGTGAAAGGTGGCCTTCTTTTTTTGAAAGAAGTCATTCTTCAAAACGGTGTTATTTCTGGCCCTTTGGCTGAATCCCTACAGTTTCAAAAGGTGGTCTCTCTACACCCACGCTCTTCAGCATTACAAATAAACGGTTACCGTGCCCCCTTTCAGCAGCAGCAATAGCTGTTTTTGCTTCAACTCACAGCACAGTTCAGAAGGTCAGACGTGACCACAGTATCTCCTGTTATTTCAGGGCTTACATGTGTTTGCCTTGGCGCCATTTCCTTGGCATTCGGTTTCTTCTATTTTTCCATGGGTTTGGCTTGCAGGAATCACAGAAGCATAATTCTGAAAATAAGTGAAGTTTGTAAAGATGAAGTATTCTGAACTGGTGGTAACTGGACACAGTGTGCAGGAATGCACGTCTCCCGTTTACATTCAGGAGCTAGGCCCTGGCCTTATTTACTGCCAACGTGCACAGTGGCGGAGGCTGAGCGCGGTCCCACTCCGCGGGGCTGGCCAGCGCTCCCCAGCCAGTCAGTCACCAGCCAGCTCAGCCGCCTCAGTTCAGGGTACCCACTGAGGCCAAAACTAAAAGCTCAGGAGAGTGGCAGACCTTTGATGAAACGTTTTCCATTTCAGCCTCAGTGACAGCTGATGGTTGTCAACGGGAAGATTCTGTGATTGGTCCACTGCCGTGGCTTGTTTGGTTCTTGACAGGAGCTCTTTGAAGAATAGGAGTCTGGGATGGAGGTATTCCCTCTGTGTAAGGCACGGTTAGGATCACTGCTGTGGATCACTACAGTGATTCCCAGCTTTGTCTGCACACTGGGACCCCCTGCGGAGTTGCAGAAACCACTCTTTCCTGGGTTTCACCTCAGGAGGTTGTGATTTCATTGGTCTGCAGGGTCACCTGGACTTTGGTCCCAGGTCATTTAGAACCACTAACATGATGGTTAAGAGCCCATCCTTTGAAGTTGCACAGCCCTGGTTTGAGCCTGAACCCCAAGATTTAGTAGTTGTGTGGCTTTGTCTGAGCCATGAAAACTTTCCAGGCCTCAGCTTTCTCATCCTTAATATGGGGATGATCTTTTCTCTGTTCTGTGGTTGTTATGAAGAGTGAGTGTAAATGTGCTACATTTTTAATACAAAAAAAGCATTGCCACAATAGTCAGAGATCTGGGTAGCAGCACAAGCTCCACCATTTCCGGCCGTATCCTAGACAGAGGATGTGGCCGAGTCACTTAGTGGGGTTTTGGAGTCATATTGATCTGGCTTTGAATCCTGGCTCCACTGTTGGATCTTGGGTAATTGCCTTTAAGTCTTCATTTCCTTTGTTGATAAAATGGGAATTTGTTCATACCCTATCAGGTTGAGATGAGGATTAAATGACACAACACATTTAGGTTGAACACTATGAAATTCTTTTTCTTGTATAAGTTAACATGGTAGCATCTCAGTAATCTCCTGCGTTTAACCTAATATTCAATTTTTGAAAATGGTAGTGGCAGTAACTATTGTTATTACTATTAATCAGTATGATCTTGAGGGAATTACTTCAGAGGGTCTCAGTGTCACCATCCATGAAATGGACAGGTTAGCATTTTGTCTTCCTCATAGTATTGTTATAAGGTTTAAATGAGATGATGTTTGTGAAACCACTTTGAATGTTATAAAGTATGAGGAAATCTTGATAACTGAGAAAATGTTCTTAGCAACTAGGAATCTCATGTACATAATGGCAAAATATTGATCCTGGGAAAGTTAGAGGGTATGTCTGCACGGTATGAAGGCTGAGAACGGAACTGGGTCACACGGAGCCTGGCCTCGGAGATTCAGACAGGAGATCATGTCTGAAGCCCACTGCAGGTTCAGCGCTGCCCCAGCCTCATGGAGAACAGAAGCGCAGTGCAGACCGTGGCTCCTGCTGAGGGCGAGCTCAGCTTATAACCGAGGAAATATTTCATCTGTGTCAGAATAACTAACACCTTCATGATACCACGTGCCAGGCCCTGCTAAAGTTCCCTATGTGCATTAACTCAGTTTTCATCTTTTGGGAGGGTCACAATTTCTCACAAGTGAGGAAATTATTATCCCAGTGTTTCATGGGCGAGGAAACAGAGACCCAGAGGGGTTAAATAACAGGCCCAAGTCACACAGGCGTAATAATAAAAGGCACACAAGAAATGATGGTTATGAAAAACGTTTGTGGCCATGAATACATTCAAGACCATAACAAATTATAACAAATGACAAAATGTTTTATCTAGAGCTCTTTTGCGCGTCTCTAACCTTCCCTTGTACCAGAGCCCTTTTAACTGGAGCATAAACATCCCTCGTAGGAAATGTCTCATGGCTTATGCTGAGGGCAGATTACCCATAGGTTTTGGTTCTTGACCTCATTTTCATCCCAGACATGTTGGGTGGCCCCGGGTGGGAAAAATAACTTCCCTGTGGCTATAGTTTCTCCACCTATAACATGGATCTAATAATGCTTCCTTTGAAAGCATGTCGTGGAGCCCAATTATCATAAAGTCATTTTTTCGTGTGTGCCTCTGATGCGGACTGGAAACCCAAAAGGCCACCCAGATTTTAGCTCTGTGGTGGAATCTTGGCTTCTCTTGAACAGAGACAAGAGTATTGCTTCTTGGTGGGCTTCCAAATCCTTTTTCAGTCTGCTCTTTGCATAGGTCAGTACTAGGTCTTTTTTTTCACATGTAGCATTACTTGGAGGAAGTCATCATAAATACCCTGTGGCACATGAGTAAGTGATACCGTTTATCACAAAGTTACTTAGGAAACATTTTGAACAAATAGGGATCATGAAGACAATGGCAAAGGCACTTGATATGCTCATGATCCAATAGGGAGAACCCTGTTCCACGTAGGAAGAACTCACAAAGGATTGACTTTCAGCGCACAGGTAACATGGGCCTTTCAGAATGGTTCTTCTTGGGTTACTCTGTCTTGGAATCCAGCTGCCAGGCTTCGAGCAGCTCAGGCCACATGGAGAAGCTATGTGTAGGCCCTTCCGTTGACAGCTCCAGCTGAGCTCCCAGCTGATAATTGTCATCAGCTGTCAGAATGTGAACGGACCATCTTAGACGTCCAGCTGACACATGGCTGCACGAGAGACCCCAAATGAGAACCACCCAGCTGATCCCAGTCAACCCACAGAACCCAGAGAGTTAATAAGAAGTATTTGTGGCACTGAGTTTTGGGATGATTTGTTAAGTAGTGTTACAGACTGAACGTGTCCCTCCCTCACAGAACTTAGATGTCGAAGCCCTAACTCCTAACGCGATGGTGGGGTCTTTAGGTGGTAATTAGATGGAGCTCCCACGATGGCATTAGTGACCTTATAGGAAGAGGCAGGGAGACTGTGCACCTCTCTTACCACCAAGTGAAGATGCAATGAGAAGGCGGCTTCCTGCAAGCCAGGAAGTGAGTTCTCACCAGGAACTGAATCTGCTGGCACCTTGTTCTTGGACTCTCCTGCCTCAAAACAGTGCAAACTAAATGTCTGGGACTTAATCTACTCAGTCTATGGTATTTGGTTTGAGCAGCTCGAGCTGAGAGTAAGACAAGTGGCGATGAAAGTGAGTGGTGCTCCACTGGCCGGGGAAGAGGAGGCTGCTGAGGATCCCAGGTTCTGGGTTTGGGGAGGTGTGTGGGCGGCAGTGCTAGTCACTGCACTGGGAAGCCTAGGAGGAGGAGCCGCTTGGGGATGGCAGAGCAGGAAAAAGTAACATAAAATTTTTTATGATTATCTTCATAATATTTATTAATTTTTGAACATTTGGAACATAAAAAAGTTAAAAGGAGGTTAAAAAACCACCTGTAATCCTACCATACAGAGCTAACCACTCTCATTATTTATTGTAGCTCCCTTCTGTGTTGTTTTTTCTTTTGTTTGTTTGTTTGATATTTTACAATGAAAAAAATTTATATTTAGAATGAGCCAGCTGGACTCAGCTTAGAGGATCCCAATTTTGTTGGCAGCATCCAAAGCACCCCGGTCAGGAGCCAGTGGAACATGTGCCTCCTTCTCCCCATCAGGCCTGATCGGGGTGTTGACCTTGGCCACGTCAATGTCATAGAGCTTCTTCACAGCCTGTTTGATCTGGTGCTTGTTGGCCTTGACTTCCACAATACAAGGTATTGTTGTCTTCTATCTTCATGGTTGACTCAGTAGTCAGGGGACATGATGATGGCATTGTGTTCAAGCTTGTTTCTTCTGGGGGTGCTCTTAGGGTGTTTGGCTGCCTTCGGAGCTACAGTATCTTGGACCACTGGAAGGTGGGTGATACGTGGATCTTCTTTTTTTTTTTTTTGTGGCTGTGGACATCTTTTAGCACTGCTGTCTTTGACCTCAAAGCCTTTGTTTTGGCTTCTTCTTTGGGAGGGGCAGGGGCATCCTTCTCCGCTTTTCATGCCATCTTCGTGAAAAGGCTGTTTGTTCTCTGTTTTTTATTACAGAGGCAATTTTCCTCAAACTATCTTAAAGCATACCAATCTGGCCAATTTTACAGAGCAAAAATCTTGCACCAAAAAAATCCAATGTGTACCTGTAGCTGCAATCTGACTTCCTTCTGTAAAATTTCAAATAAAAGTAAATGAAATAAATGTTGCCATTGGGAATTATTTGTTTTGGAAAAACAGCTTGCTGTTTTCACCAGGGCTAATCTTTGGGGAAATCCTGGACATTCATCCTTGTGACAGAATTCTTGGCCTGTGACTCAAGCGGTAGATGAAGTTTTGCATTTAGTGCTTCTAAGAAACAATTCACTGGGTAATTCTTTGTCTATATAATCTAAGTGGACAAAGTAAAATGAACTGGAGACATTCAGGGAAACTATACGGATCTCTGGTTGTGCTATAATCTATTTCTTCATTTATCCTTCAAGAAGTTTTTATTGAGCACCTACCACGTACCAGGTCCTGAAGTAAGTCCCAGAGATCCAGTGGCAAACAAATGTCGTTAATTCCCTAAATTGTTCAGTGAGGGAGACAAATCATTAAGCAAAGAGTTTCACAAATAGATATATAAATACTATGGCAAAAAGTTAATCAACGAGTAGCAATTAAATGCCAACTCTATACTCATCCTTGTGCTTTGTGTTGTGAGAGCTATACCACAAGGGCTAAGATGGCATTGTTCTCAACATCATTGCCATCCTACTGCAGAAGTGCGTGATGAAGGACTGGAAGTGCTCATCTGGGCTGTGTGGACTCGGGGTCACTGGAGATCATAAAAAAGAAGATGCCAGTGTTGGAGCAAATACATTTTTTAACTAGGAAACAGCAGGTGTTAACAGTTTCTTGTGTATTCTAGAAATTTTTCATGCATCCTTGAGACTATGTATATGGCAATTTTAGTACATAATTTCCATTGCTTTTCTTAGCCAGAGGAGGTACTAAAAATTACAAAGCTGATATTTGCACAAATTTAGGACATGCAAATAATATAAAAATGTATTGGATGAAAGTCAAAGCATCTTTTCAGAAGTTAACTCTTGTTGATTATTTATTGTGTTTCTTGAAAATAAAAACAATAGAACAAAAGACTCTTGGCTCACCAATTCTACATTCAAAAAATAAAACTATTAGTTGGTGCTCACTAGTTCAGCTTTTGGGGGGCCATTACTTTGTGTGGAGGGTTGATATTAAATCTGCCGCTATGGGGACCTGCTGCTTTTCTCAATGCCATGTTCAAATTCTGAATGAGATTACAAAATAGCACGGTGCTGGGGTTGGTTGTCCATGTACTTGACTATTGTTGAGACATTCTCTTATCTGCCTTATCTCTTTGAATCAGTGCTTTTTCCCACCTCTTCTATGCTTCTTTCGGCCACAGGGCAAGGCTGGAAGAGATTCACCTGCCTGGGCACATCTCATTCTTGAGGTATTCCTGTCTACCTCCAAAGTATCTGGAATTTGAATGCTTTCTTGAGACCCTGTACAGGAAAGAAGGCACAGAACCTTCCCTTTGAGACCCACCAGGCCCTTCCTGTATCATTAAGTATTTCTTGTCTTTCATTCTTCCACTTTACCCTCACCTGGGTACACATGAGTCCTACCTTGTGGCTGAGGGTTAGGAGATCTCTTTTAGAGTAGTTTTTGTTTGTAGCTAAACTACAAGTTTCCCTAATGGCTTAAATTTTTCGAAACTAAAGCTGAGGGGAGACCTAAAGGTGATTTCTATCTCTACAATGTCTTATTCTCTTTCAAAGATAACCACTGTGGAGATCACTATTACTTAGTTGGTGTGGGCTGGGGATGGTGGAATATAAGAAGAGAGAGAAGCTATTAATATTTTTTTTAATCTTACCCTAACATATAGACAAAGTCTTGGCTTGATAACTTGCCCTGAAGTCCATTTCTGGAGTTCATGTTGTCAAGTGAACCCCAGCGAGGTACAGCAGTTGTGAGACGGACAGAGAGTGAGTTCGGAGCCTGAGGCTCCCCTCTCTGCCCTGCTCATGGGCAGCGCTATCACAGTTAGGCAAGTGTCTCTCCCATCAGACTGCAATTTGATGGACTGAAAGATGAGTAGGTTAGAGTATGACATTCTATTGACTAGGACACATCGTTTTGCTTGTATTAAAGTTATTATTCTGTGAGACATTTGCAGAGTTTCTGTTTATTGGGTCACAGTGTAAAATGTTTTTCTCAAGTGAGCCATGATCAACAAGTTTGAAAGTCCCTGGACTAGAGGACTCTATGCTATGGGTCTGTAACTAACTGGCCAACAATTGTAAAAATGAAGGAATTTGAGATTTTTATTGCAGTGGGCTTCAGAATGGAAACAGCTTCTCCCTGGGGCTCTAGACGATGGGAATGGAGCTGCTTCTTCCCATTTCTGCCAAAGGAACTCACTTAACCCTTAGTTATTTTCTTCTTCTCTAGCCTAATTTAATTTAGCGTGTTTATGTTTTTCCCTTCTCATTCCTCCTTTTATCTTTCTCTCTTTCCTTTCTCTCTTACTTTCCTCTCATTCTATGCTCCTATATTTTCTTCTCTATTGTTCTCCTCTTCGATCCTTTCCTTCCACCATTTTGCCTCTTGGATACAGATTTTTTTTTTTATTTTATTTATTTTTCTTTTTAGAGGAGAAGGGAGGAAGAAAGAGCAATGTATGGTTGCCTCTCACGTGGCCCTCACTGGGGACCTGGCCTGCAACCCAGGCATGTGCCCCGACTGGGAATTGAACCGGGACCCTTTGGTTCCCAGCCCACGCTCAATCCACTGAGCTACATCAGCCGGGCCTTGGCTACAGATTTAATCAGCAAGCTTTCCCTCCTGTCAGTACTAAAGACATCTAAGATGTTGTTAAGCCCTTAAGTTAAATGCTGTGGGCTCTTTCTACTCAAAGAGTGGACCATGGTCACCAGCCTGAGCCTCACCTGGGAGCTTGTTAGGATACAGCACCTGGGCTCTGCCCCAGACTCGCTGAAGCAGAATCTGCATTTTAACCAGAACTTATATGATTCTTATGAAAATTCAAGTGTGAGAAACATTACTATAGCTTTGATCATCTTCTTAAATCAACCCTTTGAAAGTCTGTTATCAAGCCCTTGAACCTAATTATTCAGAGATGCTTCCCGACAACATTGTCATGGAAGACGCTCCACTCCCTTGGAAAATAGATGAGGTTAAGGGTGGGGCAGGTGTGGAGATGTGGGGTTTGGATCCTCGATGGGGAGGTGGGCACTTTCCCTGAGACTCAGGACGAAAGACATTTAGTCATAGAGGCAAATGTGTGGCTGTTCTAATAATTACCAGGTCTTTTCTTGTTTGTCCAGGAATTGTAGGTGATGTGGTTTGTGGTTTCAGGTCCTGTTGTAGGTTGTCTGATGCCAGCCTGAGGACATGTTGGTTGGTTTCAGTTGGCTCAGAAAGTGGCATCGTTCTACTTGTTTCCTATCTCTGGGAAACATGGAATGGGTTGGAGGCCATCCACCGAGACTGCATCTGTTACAAGAAGGGTGGTAGATTCTGGATTTCCTAGGACAGTCCCAGGTTAACACCTGGCTTCCTGGAAAAATTGTTAATACTGGCCATTTTCATGTCCAAAGTGTCTCAATTTGAATGATAAATTGTTGTCACACTGGTTATAGTAGATACAAAAGGAAGCCGACCTTTTTTAGGGACTCAGTGATTCTAATTTTTGCTAGGGCCCAAAGCCAGAAATAAGATTCCCCCTCAATCAATAACCCTGATACTAGATGTTTTGGGGCATGTTGGTCACCTGGCACGTTCTGAGCAATTCCCAGATTAGTGCCAGTTCTAAGATTATACCCTGTCATCTGGATCTGACCTCTGACTTCTCCAGTCTTGGTTGTCTTCCTGGTTATTCTGTCGTCCCCCAGGGCCAGACTGTGTTTTTCACTCTCTTGGACTTCTGTTGCCATCAATGACACAATAAAGAGGGCATTTCTGTAAATCTTAGTTGGCTTCTTTGGTCTTCGTGTTGTCTCCTGACTCATATTTAGGATAGAAGAGGTGGTGCTCCAAATAGTCAGCGTGGCTTGTACTCTGGCTTGGAAGTAGAAGGCTAATGTATAAGTGGTAGCAAGGAGGCATAACCTTTTTAGACCAATTTATTGCATTGAAATTCAGAAATAGAAACCAGATTTGACACCCGATGGTTAAGAGTGGGAAGATGGACAGCCCTTAAGACACTAGCTTACCAGGACTTACAAGCATATTCATTGTCAATTCTCCCTCATGCATCTCAAGGGCCAGAAAGCAGATCACATGATCCCAAGCTTTCAGGTCTGTAGCTCACTGTTGTACTTGGCTCCTGCTTATTTAAGATGGGGCTCAAAAAATCCTCTTTCTCCTCCAGTTCCACCCAGAAGCTGCTAGGCGAACATTCTGGTGGTGCTTGTGGAATTTCAGAGCTGAGTTTTGTTTGTCAATCCTGGGGCAGGTCCCAGCAGGTCTGGGGTGAAGGAGCACAAACAGGTGGGCTCTGAGGGATGTCTACACTTGGCTGGAGCGCATTGTGGTGCTGTCTCGCAGAGCTGCTATTTATTTTTCCAGTCATGCTTAGTCTTGGGAGGTGTTAGATTTCTCTAAAGCCTTTATGACTCATGACCTACAAGAGCTCAGATTCCACCTCTCTACCTCCTCAACCCCATTTGCCTTGTTCTTTTTTTTTAAAGTTTTTAAAAAGATTTTTATTTACTTATTTCTAGAGAGAGGGGAATAGAGGGAGAAAGAGAGGGAGAGAAACATTAATGTGTGAGAGAAATATTGATCTCACATACGTCCCAACTGGGGTTTGGACCTGCAACCCAGAAATGCGCCCTAACTGGGAATGGAACCAGTGATCTTTCACTTTGTGGAATGGCGCTCAACCAGCTGAGCCACACTGATCAAGAGCTGCCTGGATCTTCACATGAAAACAGCAAAATGTCTTAGAGTGGGCCTTTGCTGAAGAGGATGTCTCTGATCAATTTGGGGAAAGCATTTTACAAGCTTAGAAGCACCACACAGTTGGGAGGAAGGGTTGTCATTCCAGGGAATTCGTTTGTGATTGGTTTCCCACAAGTGCTTCCAAGTGACCAAATGAGGCTTATCTTTCAAATGGTCCCATTGGAAGCTTATCTCCTTCTTCCACAGAGCTCAGAGAGTGTTTGGAATTACTTTCAGAGACAGTTTAGGAGACACAGGAGAGATTTGGTCTCTGTCAAGTTTCACCTGATTTTTGACCTATACACCCCTGTCTGATATGTTCTACAGGCCTGTACATAAAATTTGGCACAAAATGCCAGTTGGATTTTTCCAGAAGTCAAAACCTCCCTTCAAAGGTTGTAGTCTTGCAATTATTGAGGAAACCAAATAAATGATACTAAGACATTTCAAGCAAGTTCCAGAGAGAAGTTTTAGAAACTCACTGAATTTCTGCTGTCTTTGGGTCAAGGATCCTGCTTAAAGAGGTGACCATTATAGAATTCGATACTTGTTTAAAATACAGACAGACATGCATACCTGTGCACAGCAAGAAATATATTATGAAGATCTCAATCAGGTTGCCTTTTACCATTTCCATGGAGTATTAATATGTTGTTTTTTGTTTTATTTTATTTTAATTTTATTTCATTTTTGGCAGGAACAGCCAATAAGTAACCAGTAATTTGTTCACCAACTTGTTTATTTATTGATTGATAAATTTATTTATTCATTCAGTCAAGATCTGCTTGGCATCTGACTGACTTTCAAGAGCGTAGGAGACATGGTCACTGCCTGCCTTCAAATGGGAGAGAGAGTTGAACGTTAATCACCCCAACAAAAGTGAACCAAACCAAACAAAACCCACTATGGCAAGTGCTGGAGGAACTTAAGGGAGCTAAGAAAGAGTCTGAAGGAGAACCCTCCTGGTCAGGGAGGACCTGGAGGCAGCGTGGCTGTGGCTTGGTGAAGGGCTGGGCACGGCTGGAAAGGACAGCTCACGGAAAGTCCCTGTAGCAGGAGGGAGGATGGAGAGTTGGAGGAACAGAAAGGAGTGCAGTGTGGCCGCTGATGAAAGCAGGGCAGGAGATGAGGACAGAGACCTGGGCCATGGAAAGACCACATGATTTATCATCCAAACCACAACACTCAGGAGAGTAAAACGAGGGGCCATCAATTACGACCCAAACTGGCATAACCCCAACTGTTTTGGACAAACCAGGGCATACGCTCCCCTGGCTTAATGACCATGCTAGAGATTTTGGTCTTTATCCTAAAAGTGATGCTAAGCAGGGTTTAAGGGGATAAGAATACAGATATGATCATATTTGCATTTTGAAAAGATCTTTCAGGTTACACTTCGGAGACCAGAATGGTGATCATTTCCCCAAATGCCCAGAGTCCAGGTTGATTTGGATAAATCTCTTTATGCTCCAACCTCCTTTCTCTGCTCCCATCCCTGTGCTGAGCACACATCTGTGCAGCAGCTGCAGACCTGGGATTCCAGAGGCTCTGGCTAATTTGTAGAATTATGGGGACGGTGCCTGGCAATGGACTGTTCCCATTAGTGCTGCTCATGTTCCCATTATAAGCTTGATGCCTTCCACATGCTCCTGTTTTATTCTGATCCTCCAGAGGATAGGCCAGTAATTAACTCTTTGGAGGACTTTGGCCCAACCTAGTGTCTTTCACTGCTAAGAGTTTCAGAAAAACAGGGACTGTTGCATATAAATCAGTGGGAACCAGGTCTTGGACCCGCAGTGGGCTTTGCTCACATGCTGATGTCCCTTCTAGAACCTTTTCTCGGTCTCTTGGAGAGTTGTAGAGTTGGAAGGGGCTTTACAAGATCTGAATCCCTTCTACGGCCTGTTGAAGAGTGGTTGTCCCCACTCTGAACTCTTCCCGGGACCTTGACCACACTCTCCTAGGATCTGTTCTGACTTTGCTGACTTTTCTCAGTTTCTGTTGCCACCACTCTGGTCCCAGCCACCGTCTCCTCTCACCAGGACCATTGCCACAGCCTCCTCACCGCTCTGCCTGCTTCCGTTTCAGCCTCTCTGACCTGGTCCTCACACCGTAGCCAGAGCGCTGTTCGAGAAACAAAACTCAACCCAGCCAGTCAGTCCCTGTCATAGCCTTTTGATTAAAATCCACTCTCCTTGTTATGCCACACCCCCCAAGCCCTGCTTTCTACCTATTTCTCCATCATTCTCTCCCACCGTTCTACTCACACACTAAGTTTCAGGCCAACTTTCCTTCTTTCGTTCCTTCGGACACACACACTTTTGTGTGTGTGTGTCCCAGAGATGTTGCTTGGACCACTCCTTCCATGACTGTTTAAGTAACCGTCTCCTTCTCCTTCTTTAGGTCTTTGTTGAAGTGTCACTTACACAGAAAGGTTCTTCCTGGCCGTCTGTTTACAGTGGGTCCCTCCGACTAATGTGTATCTCAGACCCTTTTATTGCTTACTTTATAACACGCCGTTGTAATTATTTGTTAGTTTATCTGACGGTTCGTTTTGTGTCAGCCTGTGTGGCTGGCTGAAATGTGGTCCCTGGGGGGGGCCCACGATGGCAGCCTGCTGCACGGTGTCCCCAGCACCTCACACAGAGGGGCTGCGCTCCGTGAAGATGTACGGGGCAAATGAGCACGCGGCAGTGGGTTTCCTTTTAAAAACTTCATCTGCTGTGAAGAAATTTTAAACTTTGAGCCCCGTAGTCATGGTTACCATTTATTACATTTCTCTTTGGAATTCCCTTTTTATAAAGAAGATCCCCTCCAAGCCCCCAGATATTTGAAGAGCATTTCTTGTCCTTTCTAAGGCTTATTTTCTCTAGTCAAAACATACTCAGCTTATTAAAAAAGAAATCCCCAGTTTTTTACATTTTTACCCTGTGAAATGCCATCTTGTCTGATTCAGGCTATTGTTCCTTCAGCCTATCAAATTATTTTTTGGACCGAGAATCTCTCATTTACCATTCCCGTCTCTGAGGCCACTTAGAAATTTGATAAATATGCTAGTTAGCCCTCATCTGATTCTCTAGCAAATATGTTGAATGCCCCTGGAGAGAATTCTTTCTTTAGGTATTGAAAACTTAATGAGCCCCTGGCAAAAATTAGAGACACTTGCTTTAAATATAAAGCAAAGAGTGGAATATTTAACCAAGAAACAATTTTTTCTATAGTCGTTTAGATGACATTTTGAATTGGATACGTTGCCTGCTTCATACAGTCAACATATTTGAAAAGAAACATAAATTATGGTACATAATAGTTGGTGGATATTTAAATGATCATTTTGAAGATTGTAGGAACACAGAATACTAATGCATAGTGAATGGAGAAAGCATAATAAAAGATTATATTATGAGCAAATTTTCTTCTCTATTTTGAGATGTATCTTTCTCACTTATAATGGAAAACATACGTGCATATGAAGACTTTACTTATATTCCTGTTCTAAAAATAAGTGCTTTCTTTTATGAAACCTCCCTTTCCACAGAAATAGGGATCAAAAGATGTCCTATAGGTGATGGAATACATCCAGTACTTTGGGGACTGGGAGAAGTAAGCCCTGCTTTGTTTTATAACTCATCAGAGGGCTTAAAAATATGTTTGCATCTTATTTTCTAAGTTTGTGCTTTCTTTCTTTGAATGGTACTGATACTGCTTTCCTATGAAACTTCGTTTTAAAAAAAATGTGAAATGGATAAAATTAAAACAGTTTTTCCTTTGCCTTTTACCCTTTCTCTGTCCTCATTTAATGACTTCACACGGTCCCCACTACATACAGCTGGCTTACTCTTCAGGACACGCACCAAAGCTGACCTGTTTGGAGTGCTACTTCTTCATAGCATCTATCTCTATCCCATTGGAGAGATTTCCTTGACTCCAAAAATACGATTGAACATTACAACCACTTATAAACTTCAGAAAAAATATAAAGAAGAAGGGACCATCACTCATTGCTCAACCTCAACCACCCAGATAAAGCCCCTCTATTTAAAAGCAATCAGAAATCCATTTGATTTAAGGAGCTTATTTATGGCTGATCATGCCTTATTCTTGCCTCTCCTGTGGTAAGAATTTTTTTCACTTTAAGCTAATTGTTCTTTAAATTCCTGAATTTCAAGGAGTGGCTTTTTGGTGGACATTTTATTCACTATAACACGGCTGCCAAAACATTTCTTAGGAAGAAGGGGCTCTTTGCCTTCTTCAAATGAAACCAATAAGACAGTCATTTACTCCACCTTCTAGAAAATGCATCCCTTCTCTTCAAGATCCCATGTGGAGAAGATACAACTTAACATTCTCCCCCCATTTTTTTCATTCAACTCTTCATCTTGGTACTCACTTTCCACGCCCGGGCGCCTCTCCAACTCCCAATGACAGCTATTAAGGCAGGCCACCCAGCTAGTCTTAAGTCTTCTCCAAATTCCTGTTGTGCTTTATTGTCTCTTCTACTTGCCTTTTTCCAGCCTCGTATTTTTCTCAAGTTGTTTCTTATAAAGAAGGCCTGCCTTTCATCCAGACATGACTCCGAGGGCCAAATCTGTGACTTACACAAAAAAATTTCATCAGAATGCTTGAGGACCTTAGGGCTGGTACATCTTACTGCAAATGTGCTACTCAAAACTAATCAGAATTTCCCCCTGAGAATATATTCAAGACAACTAGTTCTTCTTTCATGTCTCCTTAGTAAAGATGAGAGAATATTATAAAACTTTCCATAGTTTTTAAAATACTTGCAGTTTCAGCATCCTGGAAAAGGTTCTTATTGCCAAAACTTTACGGTTGAAGCAAAATATAGAATCCAGGGTTGCATCATTTCCCTCATTCTTTACCCCCAAGACTTGGCCTGTAGTCATCAACAGCACTTGAGGGATCTCAATACATATGATGCAAGTTGACGATCAAAGTGGTGAGGAAAGATCATGTCAGTGAGGCAAGAGCACCTCGCTGTTAGGGCAGAGCCCACTCACCTGACCAGCAAGGAGAGCAGGGCAGCAGCCCCAGATCAGGGAGTCTGATGCATTGAGCTTCCAAGGAAGAGGGTAAGCCACATGCAATCTCTCAAGGGGTGTGGGCGGGGAGGTGCATTATGGTGCTCGGACCTACAGACTCAATTCTCGATTAAGGGCAGAAACACATTTCATGGCAGTCCCCCCCCCCCCTTTTTTTTTTTAACTTCTTTGGGCCTATCATGGAAAAGCTACTATTGAACGTGTAATGGGTAAAAGTATGGAATAAAGATTCAGAGTCTGGCACATAGAAAGCATACAATAAATATTTAGTGGCTGGATAAATTAGTACACAGATTTGAACCCTGCTTTTGACTCCAATTTTCAAGCAACCTTGGAAAGCTGATGAACCTCTCTAAGCCCTGACTTTTTTCATTGATAAAATATGGATGCTAGTGCCTTTCTTATAGGATTGCATGTGAGGATTAAAATACAGAGTACAGTGATTTTTAAAAAGTAAAAGAGTAATACTTGCTATTATTGTTATTAGTTGGTCATGCCTATAGATTAAGACTCTTTCTAGTTATATTTTGGTGTAGGGAAATTTTCATTATCTTCCTGTTTTCTTCTCTGTTTTCGGTCTAGCTGCCCAGTATACATCTGAGTACTTCACAGGGCCTCAATAACTGTTTGTCGCTGTACCCTTCCAAAGACAAAATTAAAATCTGTTTTCTTCATTCTTCTTCTAGCCCAACAATAGAGCCTCCCTCATTATTCACTGAATTAGTGCAGTGCAGTTGATTAATGGTGGCAAAAAATGTTTCATGTGTGATAAATACCAGATAAATCTGGGAATGGTAAAATTGCTGTCCATGTCATGAGTGTATTTCTGGGGGGGAAATACAGTATTTTTGGACTATAAGATGCACTGATGTTTTAGAGGAGGGAAATAGGAAAAAAAATTTTGAATCAAAAAATGTGGTAAAATATTTAATGACATAAATAACATAATATTTCACCAATGTAAATGTAAACAGCCAGGGAAGCTACATTCAGACTATAAGACACACCCCCATTTTCCTCCGAAATTTGGGGGGAAAAATGTGTCTTATAATCTGAAAACTACAGTAGTAATTTCAAGAGGTTGATCTGCTCCATCCAGGGCCATGGTCCTCTAGTGGTCTGGTGCAATCTGCGTAAGGGAGCAGGCTCTTTGAGAGCAAATGATCAAACTGTGCAGAAACTAATCTATGAAATTCTGTTCCCATTTTGTACTTCTTGCTCTTGCAATGAGCCATACCTCCTGGTATCCATGCTCTTGTGCTGTCCCTACCTTGACTCTGGGCTTGACCAGTGACTTGCTTTGGCCAATGGGATCTCAATACATATGATGCAAGCAGAGTCTCGATGAACACTTATACTCTGGAGCATGGCCTCCAGGAGTGCTTCCCTTTGCCATCCAGGCTCCACGCTGTAAAGACGCTCAGGACAGGCCACTAAATGATGAGAGCCCATGTGGAAAGACCCTGATGGATGAGAGCCAGCTTAGTTGTGCCTCAGCTGGGCTCACAGCTGAGTGTAGCACTGGGGTGACCTCAGCTCTGCTCCAAGTGACCTCCCAGCTAAGTCCTGCCAACCCAGAGACTTATGAAATATAATAATATTTTGAGCCATTGAATTTTGGGTGTCTTCGTTATGTAACGATAAATAATGGACAGAGAGTCTCTTTCCTTTCATCATTTGCTCTCAAAGAACCTGTTTCTCTCTGCAGATTGCACCACACCCCTGGGCGCCCATGGCTCTGGATGGAGCAGGTCAGCCTCTCGAAATTATTAAGTGTTTCCTCCCCAGAATTACACTCATGACGTAGGACCCGTGGACAGACCAAATGGCAGCATTGCCTGCTATACCTCCAAAAAATAATCTTGGCGTTCATGACAGGCAGCCCTTGTTTAGCCTGGGAGATTATGCATCTCCTCAGATGTCTTTCTTTTATCGACGCGAACACTGAGGCTCAGAGAGAATTAGTAACTTGTCCCAGATCACTTGTCTAGGTCTTCCAATTTAGCCTTCAATGTTCCTTCCATTAAAAGCCCTCAGAATATGTTTAGTTTCAAAGGAAATTTCAAACCAAAAGCATGTCATGATATCCAACTTATATATAACAGTTTTTATCTACTCACACAACAATCTCTGATGACTGCATAAAATTCTTTTCTAATTTAAAATAATAATTTAAATATCTCACAAGATTCATGTTGTCCATGGAAATTAACAGCTAATTGAGCCCAGGGAGTAAAGTTCTGGCTAAAATATAGATATCTTCAGAAGAAGTAGAGAAATGATTCATACAGATTTTTTCAATACTTTTTTCAATTACAGGCAACATACAAGATTATATTAGTTTCAGGTGTACGACGTAGTGATCAGACATTTCTATTACTTACAAAGTGATTGCTCTGGTAAGTCTAGTACTTAGATATTCCTTATGTTGCACTTGGATACTCGCTAAAAGTTACACTAGGCCTTTAAGAGTAAAAAAATGACGTCTCACCTAATTCTGCAAACGCACTCATCTGTTGTTCACTTTTTTTTGGTGCCAGGCACTGTGGTCTACAGGGATCTAGAGGGAAGGAGACAGTTCTTGTCCTCAAGAGGATTCGACTCAAAGGTCAGGTGGGTGACTCAGATTCACAAAGCTACTTGGTATTATTAGATGGGGGTTGCATCTGAGGGCTGGTCACCCTCGGGGGAGCCACCCAAACACCAGAGGCCTTCTAGAGTTTTGGGTCATGCTGAATTTTCGTAATTATGGCCTCAACAGTTGATGTATTCTTTGGGTCCCTGTCTCCTTTTAAGATTATAGTCATGAATTCTGAGGGCTTTGCCATAGTTTATGCTTTCTAAGACTCCCCTTTATGTGTCAAGTAAAGCTTTCTTATAGATTAAATTCAGCTTTTCTTTCTCTCATTCATTGCAACGGGGGTATGATCTACACTATGGTGTTATAGTTGCATTCCCAAGAAGCCTCTTTGTAAAAATCACTTTAAAAATAATTATTTCAAAGAGAAAATGGGGGATTTAGGCTCAAAATAATAGAGTAATTTTGCCTGCAGGCATTTCAATAATACTGGTGTTTTTATAGCTTTAAGTCTATAGTTATAAAGCTAAATATCCCCGGGCGATCCAGCTTTGATTACATCTAGCTTTTGATCAGGAGGCATGGCCTTTGTTTTTCAATCCTCACCAAGACTATTGTTGGCACAAGGCTTCTTATCCATTTTTATCACATTTTTCACCCATTGTTGGATAAACATATCACAGAGTCACTCAAACAAAGCAGCTGACAGCAAGTTTTTTTTTTTCTCTTTGTCTGATATAATGTTAGTTCTAGCATTACAACCATGTGCATAATGAAAATCACATGTCCCATTATTGATTCAACAAATATTTTTTGATGCCTACGTAGCCAGGCACTGTGCCAGGCGCTGGGAATATAGTGGGAAACAAGACAGACCAGCCCTTGCTGTTGTGCAGCCTGCATTCCAAGGGAGGAGATGGTCCCTTAACACCCAATAGAACGTCATGTGGTGTAAGTGGTATGCAAAAAGATAGAGTCAGGGAAGGACTAGTGGCTAGATCTTGCTGAACCTTGGAGTCACTGAAGGGGCTTTGGATTTTGTTCTGAATGTGATAGAAGCCATTAGAAGTTTTTGAGCAGAGGAATGATCTAACACATTAATATTTTAGAAGATCTAGTCTGGCTGCTGTAGGACAGATTATAGGAGGTTAAAAGGGATAGATGGAGAAAGTTAGGAGACCACTGTAGCCTGGATTCCTCCGTAAAGCTGAGCCTAGACAAGGGGTGGTTTATAGGAAGTATCTTTTGGAAAGTGATCCAGGGAACAGAAGGGGAGGCATAGGAAGGGTGAGACAAGAAAGAAGGCATTGTCAGGCCAGTGACGTGGAAGATACCAATATATTCTGTAGACAGCTGGGGTTATATTCCACCAGAGATGTCTGGGAGGCCAAGTGGGAATTCACTTCTGAACTGTTCAGCTCATGTCCTCAGTTGGTCCACGGTTTCCCACTGGGGTGTTTGCTCCCTTGCCCTGCCAGGTTTGTGCACAAGACAGAATGACAGAGTAGGGCCCACAACATCCCCCATTCCAGGCAGCTGCAGGGGACAGAAGCAAGATTCTGTGGGGCTGCTGAGGCACAATGAGGGCATCTACTCAAGAGGTGTCTGATCCAGAAGCAAGTGCAGTGAGAGATGATGGGGGCTCAGACTTAGACAGCCGTGGGGAGGTGCTGAGAAGTGAGCAGCTCCCTGAGTTCTATCCCAATCACTGAGTGAAAATTTGCATTGGAATAAGAATGTCTATATTTTTGCAGTGAAACAGACAACTGATTTCTCAGCATCTTGCCTCTGTGGTGGTGTCTCCACTTCATAGTCCTGCTCTCATGCCTGCTCGTACAACTACCCATTTCGTGGACATCAAAGTTTACCATTTAAAATAAAGAAATGATGAATGAAGATTTAATAACCTGCAAAGAAGCTCCTTGAACCTATATGTCTTCTTTATTTAACATATTTGATAGATTATACAGGCAAATTAAGGGGATGTAATGGGAGCAAACTCGAATGTGCTGTGTATTTGGACAGGAAAATGTACTTCGTTTTAGACAAATGTCTTCAAGGATAGAAGACTTATGGACAATTTCAAAAATGTCTCTTTAAAAGTTAAAAAACAAAAGAATATCCCTCCATTGGTCACGGTTATTCAAGTTTCTTATATCATGCTCACTGAAGGCCAGGAGTACAATTTTCACGGTACGAAATGCAACATTTTGAAAAATAATATGCATTGGGGTGTTTCTCAGGAAAAGGAAAACATCTGTAACTTGTTTTTAAAAATCTCCTGGTGGATAAAGGTGCCTAGAAGAGTGCTCTGGAGAAGAGTGGTCCAAAGAATGTTGCCAAAAGCCACAGTAAGGGGGCTGAGTAGAAATGCATTATGGCAGCTGGGGTTGCTGCGCATCTTCTGGGAAGTGTTTCAGGATGTGCTTGGGGAAGCCTTGTCTCCCTTGCGTTGTCTCCCTATCAGGTTGGCTCTCTACATTTTCAGTATTCTCTACAGCCCCTGTAAGCTTTTTGTTTGATCTCACTTAGGCGAAGTGTGAATAATACTTTTACTACTGCTAATCTCAGTTTAACCAGTCCTCTGTCATGCAAGCACCGCGCCAAGCCCTAAACGTACCTATGCATTGGGAAAGAGCAAGTACTTTCTTAGTAGAGGATGTGAGAATTCTCTGTGGAGAGACACATCTTTTGCAGAAAAGTTTCTTCAACTGAAGGAGGTGTGAAAGGAAGGCTCTGGGGTCTGGAGGTAGGGGTTTCAGGCTATCCCCAGGTTTAAAAATAAGGAGGACTCTTTGGGTTAGCCAGTGGGATAGAAAGGAGATGATAGAGCTTCCAAGAACTGCTGCGCTATGAGGGTGAGGAGAGAAGAGACACCCCATGGCTCGAACCGGGAAGAGTGACGTGGGAATTAAGCCTGCCTACTGGGGACTCTTTAATTGAACCATTTGAACTCCTTGCGCTGTGAGCCCTCCGGCTGACAAATCCTTATTATAATTATGAGTCATGATTTGCAGAGACAGAGCCATTTGGTTTCAAGGTGGACTTCAAGCTAACGTATTTGGGTTTTGCAAATAAGTTGGAGAAAGGCCAGTAACTGGTTTCTGCTCAAGAGGCAATAATGTGAGTGATGAAGAACATAGATTTGAATCCTAGCTCTATCAGGTTTTAGTGTTTCTACATTTGCCCTTCCTATTCTCAGCATGACTCTGTGCCCTGGGAGGCTGGCCTCTGTCTACACTGTTATGTCACCTGGACTCCCCTCATCTCTGACTTACAGTAGAGCTTGATCAATGAAATGGGAGGCACTGGCAGAAGGTTAGAGGATAGGAGAAAAGAGAGATCAGAATGTTAATTCCCTCTGTCCTTTCCTGCCAAGCCGTGGTTTTGGCAGTGACTAGGTTTCTCTATCTACAGCCATCTCTCCATGTGCACGGCTCTCACCTGGTTTCAGCTACATCAATCTCTCTTCTTGTCGCTTCAGGCCTAGAGGTGATAAGGACTTTCTGTTGGGTAGTCCCTGAATCCATCTTATATTTTTTGCTTAATCCTGCCACACATGAAACACTCTGTTCGCCTTTGAACATGCCTACCTCCCTGATCGTTACAGTGAGTGGTGACCTCGTGCAAGTATTTAACTGTTTTTACATCTGCACAATGGGATTGGTATTAGTATATAGCACGTAGCATTAAATGTTGGTAGATTAAAGCAATTAACAAACATAAAAGTACTTTGTATATTATAAGTAATATAGTAGTAACAAATAATTATGTTACTTATTACAGCGATGGTAAGTAAAGTTTCTCATTTTATCCTTAAAATAAGTCTATAAGGCAGATATTATTTTCCTTACTTTACAAATGGAAAAAAACAAAACTAAGGCCTAGTGAAATATAGATAACAGAGCTGTGATTCAAAAACTAGGTCAAACTGGGAAGCCTTTTTTTTTTTTTACTTCACTGCATAAAACGAGATTTCCCACCTAGATAAAAGGGAGAGAATAAATAGTAAGATTAGCAGCCAGCAAAAAGCATGCTGAAATACTCTAGTTATGATGGAGTATTCAGGAGATTTGTTTTTAAAGAAACCAATCTCCTAGAAGTGACTTTGGATAATAAAAAGGACATTTGTCAATGTCAGGTCATGAAACACAGCTTCCTCCCTCTCTTCACCCCCCAAACAGAGCTTGTCACTTAGATTCTTTTTTTTTTTTTTTAAGCCAAATTGATTTTTCTTTTGGCTTCTAGGACCTTCACTTTTTAGTATGCTTCTTTGTCCTCAAGACTTGATTCTTACAAAGGACTGTTTTCATCTTCCTTATTGCCTGCTGAAAAGGTCTGAAACTGGTGATTAATGAAACAGTCCTCACTGTCATTTCCCAAGGCAGCGCTTTTGTAGTGAAAGTCGGATGGAAAAGAGAAACTGGAAGGGCTCAGTTTCACATTAAACCTTCATTTAAAAACCTGACTGCTGTGTGAAGGGAGACAAGGAGACAATGAATGTAATCAAACTGGATTTGTCTAAGCCAGTGATACAGCATCTCCTGAAACGTCTTTTGAAGGAAATAAATTCCTCTTGGCTTCTATAGGAGAGGTATTATCTTTCAGACTAAAAACAAAATGATGGGTCCCAGACAGAGATAACCTGGTAAAATGTGTGTGCCAAGTTCTATTCAACAGTCTCCTCTGCAGTAGCTGGTTCAGGAGGAAGAAGTGCAGAGTAGCTATGTCAGAAAGAGATTGGCCAGAGGTATATCAAGAGTGATAGTTCTGAACATCAGCAACCTGGCTGGATAAGGTGTCCCTTGTTTATCGTCCCCTTAGCGACAATTTGGTATCCATCCACAGACATGACTGCCTTTGTGGGAGCTGTGGGATCTAGCACTATATGCCACAGATCCAGAAGGAGTATTTCCACTTAAGGATTGGTTAATAGGCATATAGATCTACAGATCTCAGACCCAGCTGTAGTCTCTGCAGTGGTCCATGAATTGGATGTAGCTGGGAGCCTTGGAGAACACTCTCTTACACAGTGACTTTTGGGTAAGAAATTCTTTCTGCATGCTCAGGATTCTCCAGAGAAGTTCCAGCACATCGTTGGAGGAAAATAAATATACATTTAAGGGGGTAAGAGGAACAGTTTGACTTTAGTCTGTCACCGTCCCCCCAAGGCAGCACAGGTCAATGCCATGAGAGACCTTGGTCGTGACTTGTTCTATGAGGGGAAGTGAGAGTGTGTAAGCAAAGCTCAGCATCCCCGACTGTGCAAGACTCTGTCAAAGAGGCTCCTTTCTCTTTCACCTCATGCAGGAGAATTAATATTGTTAAAATGTCCATACTATCCAAAGCCATCTATAGATTGAATGCAATCTTGTCAAAATTCCAATGGTGTTTTACACAGAAATAAAAAAAGTAACCCTAAAATTCACATGGAGCTGCAAAAGACACTGAATAGTCAAAGCAATCTTGAGAAAGAACAAAGCTAGAGTCATCATACCTTGATTTATTTATTTATACTTTATTTTGATTTTTAAACTATATAATAAAGCTATAGTAATTAAAATGGTGTCTTACTGACATGAATACAGATACATAGACCAATGGAACAGAATTGAAAGATGAAAACAAACTCCTGCAGATATGATCTAGCAATCCCACTTTCAGGCATATATCAAAGGAAAAGAAATCAGGATTTTGAAGATAGCTGCACTCCCATATTCACTGCAGCATTATTCATTAACAGCCAAGATATGGAAACAATTTAAATGTCCATCAATGGATGAATGGATAAACAAGATATGATACACACACACACACACACACACACACACAGAGGAATATTATCCAACCATGAGAAAGAAGAAAATCCTGCCATTTGAGACAACATGGCTGAACCTGAGGGCATTATGCTAAGTGAAATCAGTCTCACAGAGAAAGACAAATATCATGTATATGTGGAATCTAAAAAAGCTGAACTTAGAGAAATAGTATGACAGTGGTTGCTAGGGCCTGGAGAGGTGGGGAAATAGGGAGATATTGGTCAAAGGGTACAAACTTTCACTTAGAAAATGAGTAAGTTCTGAGCATGTAATGTACAGCACCGTGATTATAACTAACAATACTGTGTTGTATACTTAAAAGTTACTAAGAGAGTTCATTATTCTCACCACAAAAAAGAATCGGTAATTATGTGAGGCGATGAAGGTGTTAATTAATCCTGCTGTGGTCATCATTCTGCCAAGATGTGTGTGTCAGATCCTCGCATTGTAAACTTAAATGTATACAATGTTAGATGTTAATTACATCTTGATAAAGGTTGAAAAAAGAGAATGATGGTTATATCCAAAAAGGCATACTGAGTATAGAAAATCAGAATTAACTAAATATATATTGAGAAAAGGAATATATAATCTCAGAGAGAAAAAATAATCCATTTGGAAGGTAATAGGGGAAGAATTTGATAGCATGAGAGAAAGGGTAAGCATAATACATTTGATTTGATAAGGCTTTTGACAGGGGTCATCATTCACTTGTCCCTTTGTATAAATTCATACTCAATTCATCAACCTTTTTTCATTCCCTATTCCCATCAGGCTTGGCTGGTGTGGAGTGGTACCTGCATTAGCACATGTCGCTAACTTTGACAAGAAACAGTCTTCCCATGTCACTGACAAGTACAGTAAAGTTTATTTTGTGTTCACTTCATGGTCCAGTGAAGATCAATAGAACAGGTTTGCAAAATTTACTTCCTTTTATCTTGAAATCTACTTCACCAGTCCCTTTTACCCCTGTAGGAGCTCTACAATCAGGAATAGTCACTTTCTGTGTGGTCTTCATCATCATTCTTACCGTTATCACCAACAGGTGAATAAGAGCAACCAGCATTCATTGAGTGTTGCTATGTGTCAGTTACCACAGTGAACAGTGCAGACCGTTTATCTCATTGATCCTTTACAAAGACTGATCATCATGAATCAATAGATTAGGAAACTGAGCCTTGGAATCTCATAGTGAGGGAAAGTGGAGCTAGAATTCAGACACATATCTATTCAAATCCTAAATTTTGTATTCTTTATCATTTCTTTATAGTACCTGCTATGTCCTAAATATAGAGAAGAAAATTTAAAAAGAAAGAGAATCAATATAATTCACTTTCCACTTCGAATGAAATGGAGAAATCACTGAAGATTTAGTCTATTCTTAGGGATTGAACCTTGTGTCCACCTGGTGCCTAAGCCCTTGAACGTGAATTTGCCAACTATTTTTCTCTTGAACCCAGGAGTGAAACCCAGCTTTTCCTGGGTTTGCATGAAGCCCCACTCACAGAAAGCCATGGAGGTATTTCCTAGATTTTACTGAAATTTTGTGATGTGGGTAATAGGAGAATAGTTAACATTATCAAAAAGCAAAGAACTTCAAATTGAACATCAGAAATCCCTTTTCCTAGACACCCCACCCCTGAGTCCTCAGATCTTGCACTAGGGGCTTTGTCCTAGCTTCAGGCCACATGCTCTGCTGGTCCCTTTCACCTTCTGTCTTGGACTGCCCGCCCCTCCCACCCCAACTCTATCTTATTCTTATTCCATCAAGTGCAGTCATTTGGCTTCAGATTTCTCCGGCTTCAGATTTGGCTCCATGCTCACCTTTGTGAATCCAGATTCATGAAGGTGCCCAATAGAACACAAGGGCTTTCGATAGAACCTATTCCCTCTTTAAAAGGCACATGGTAGAAATTTCCTGTCCCACCCTCTGTAGAGCCACCACCCTGCTGAGACCAGGCTCATTCCTGCCAGGACCCAGCAGAACTTTGGAGGATGAATGCTAACAGTGCCTTCAGAGTTTCCTGACAGCGTCAACCAGGAGGATTCCCTGGGGAGCAATTCCGGGCCTGGGTCTCTGCCCCCTTCTGCCTCTGGGTTAGGCTGGGGTTTCTGGAACCCAGAGGATTCCTTTGGGCTGTTGGTCTCCTTAAAGGGCATTTGGCACCCTGTAAAAACTGTTTATTAAAGGAAACAGTAGGACCGCTTTCCCTTTAATAGTCTAGGCCTGGAAAGTTCGACCGACTTGGGGAGGTCTGACGTGGAATGCTGTCGACTTTGAGATGGTGGTTGAGCCTGTTTGGCAAGGCAATCAATAGCAAGGCTATAGAGGGAAGACTTGGCTGGTTGAGCTCTGAGGCTAAGTTCCTGGTGGTCAGGAAAGCCCAGTGAGAGTGCTATAAAAAATAATAACAGCAGTTAAGCCATTCAAGGGTCCAGTTTTGAGCTGAAATTCCAGATTCTGCTTTTTTCCCCTTCACTCTTGAGGTTTGGCTCACCGCTTTTTCCCCTCTCCTGAGATCCTGTTGACACATGAGTGTTATTAAGGCTTCTGGAGGGTGGGGTGAAGGGTGACCATGTCCCAAAGCAAGGCTAATTGGCTAGGACTCCCCTCTCCACTCCCTCCAGCTGGCCTGAATCTCTTTGGTTTTTAGTTCTTCCTAAAGGATCTTGGCATTGGTGGCCTGTGTCTCTTTTCAAAATAATTAAAACCAAAGGAATTCAAATTAGGCCCTTTCTTGCCGTCAGTGCTGTTTTGTCCTACTTTGCAAGGTCTGGAAAGCGGGGTGCCATTGGGACATTTGGGCTCCCTACCTGGCCCCGAGCTCAGTTAACTTTTTCTGCAGAGTACGTCCAAGCTGTGACATTCCCTGAAGCAGGAACGGCAAACTCTGGGCACGTGGGAGGCTCTTTCCACTCTCAAACTTGTGGTAGAAATTGCTAATGGAGCAAGGAATTATTTTTTCCCCCAGCTGAGCCTGGGGAGAAGTGTGATCCTTCTTTTTTATAAACAATGAATTTAGTTTTTTAAAATGGAGGTAACATTATTTAAGCATTATATACATTTCAGGTGTACAACATTATAATTCAATACCTGTAAACTCTATTGGTGCTCACCACCAGAAGTCTAGTCTCCATTGTTTACCATATATTTGACCCCATTTACCCATTTCACCCTCCCTTCCCCCTTCCCCCTCTGGTAACTACCTTTCTGTTTTCTGTATCTATGTGTTTACTTTGTTTGTTTGTAACTATTTTGTTTTATATTTGTGTGTAAGGGAAATCATTCAATTTTTTCTTTTCTGACTTATTTCACTTAGCACAGTACCCTCAAGATCCATCTATGTTGTTACAAATAATATTCCATCTTACTTCATTGTGGAGTAGTATTTCATTGTGTATGTATACTACATCTTGCTTATTCATTCAACTGTTGATGGACACATAGGTTGCCTTCATATCTTGGCTATTCTAAATAATGCTGCTATGAGCATAAGGGTAGACATAACTTTTTGCATTAGTGTTTTCATATTCTTTGGATAAATACTCAGAAGAGGAATTTCTGGATTCATGATCCTCCTTCTTTTTTTAAAGATTTATTTATTTATTTTTAGAGAGAGGAGAAGGAAGGGAGAAAGAGCGATGTATGGTTGCCTCTCACATGGCCCTCACTGGGGACCTGGCTCACAACCCAGGCATGTGCCCCGACTGGGAATCGAACCGGGACCCTTTGGTTCCCAGCCCGCGCTCAATCCACTGAGCTACACCAGCCAGGCTCATGATCCTTCTTAATACAACTCACCTAGACACTACTACCAGTAATCAAGGTTGGTGTAGGGGATGGAATCTATTAAGCATCTTTGTTTTTACCCTAAATCTCTCTGAGGCCCAAAAGGCATTGTCTTCTTGGTAGAGGCTTGACCAAAGGCCAGGTTAATTCTATAAATTGTAGGTTTGCTTTAGAATCCAAAAAAAAAAAACCTCCTTCCTTGGTCTTCAGACTTCTTGAATCTTTATTCTCCTCTCCCCCATTCTCCTCTCCACTTCTTCAGAATGCACTCCAGCTTCCCAGGGAAAGTTCTCTGCTTTCTAAGATGTGTGCTGTCAGTTACTAAAGGGCCCGCTGAATTCAACTGAGACTCCCTCAGACAGATTTATACTGCTTATGGTGAATCTTTTCGGGTTCTGCCTCCAGTTAAAATGGAAACTATGTTACCTGGAATAACTGAGCTGCCTGGAGTTTCTGGAGTGGTGAGTGGGAAGCAGCTGAGTGTTTAAGACTCGGGGAACGGGGGCAGACAGAGCTTGACTCAAACTGCCGCTGGACCACTTGCCTGCTGGGTGATCTTTGAGACATTGACTGAACCTCTTTGAACGTACATTTCATCCCCAGTAAAATGGGAAGTCCTTTTCTCATGTTTTATTGTGAGGATAAAATGAGTTCCTACCTGCAAGGTACTCGGCACAGTTTGGCAAATTCTGGGCACAGGTGTGGCCCTTTCTTCCCCCAAATTTGTAGAAGACATTGTTAAGTGGGCCAAGGCATTTGATAAATTTGTGTTGATTTTACCCTTTCTCCTTATCTGCTTGACAAAAAAGTGACCTTAGTTGTCCAAAGTCACACAGCTAATAAAGTCACACAGATGCTAGGTCTGCTGGGCCTCAAGGACTGTTCTCAGCCTCTTCGATGCCTCCTCATTGACTTTAGACAAGCTACTCTGATCTTTGCATCCTAGAGAGAGAAGAGTTTTTCCACCTGTAAAATAGGGATAATATAATCTTTCTCATTGAATTGTTGTTAAGAATTGGATTCGTACTTGTAGCATGGGGCTTGAGCTGTTGCAATATATACTATCATATATTTACCATCATCATCATCATCATCAATTACCATCATTATTATTGTTATTGGGTTGACCAAAATGTTTGTTCAGTTTTTTTCCATAAGGTGGCTCTAGTAGTGCTTAGTTGTCTTTAACTTCATTCAAAACAATTTGGTTAGATTGTTTTGTGACAGCTGCTATGTCAAGCATGCATTTAAAAAAAAAAATCTTATCAAAATTGGTGAATTTTTGTGTAGCCAAGAAAATGTGCAACATTTTCAGCATAGTATGCTTTATGGTTTCAAGAAAGGTAAAAACACAACTAAAACACACAAAAAACATGTGAGCGGTGTATGGAGAAGGTGCTGTGACCGATCGGTCATGTCCAAGGTGGTGCGAAGTTTCGTGCTGGAGATTTCTCACGGTCGATGCTCCACAGTTGGGTAGACCAGCTGAAGTTGAAAGCAATCAAGTAGAGAACAATCCACATTACACCACATGGAGGGAGATTGCTGACATACTCAAAATATCCAAATCAATAAAGTTATTGGTGAAAATGAAAAATATGTCTTTTATTTTATGGAAAGAAACATATGACATTCTGGCCAACCCAGCGTGTTGATTTTTTTTTTTTTCCAAATCCACTCCCTCTTTTCTAGCACCTGGCACTGCCGTGGGCACAGCACAGGTATTTAGTATGTGTGAGTAGCTCTGTCGGGGCGACATATGGTATTATCACTCCAGTGGGGAAGGGGGAACGAATGACTGTTCAGGCTGAGAACTCTGGCTGACCTTCCGGCATCCTCATAAACAATTCCAGGAAACCTATTTCTCACTACCTTGGGAAAAGCCTGGAGAAGTAACTCAGCCAAGCAAGGATCAGAAGCTCCCTCCGGTCCCTGCAGGATCTTGGCTGTTTGTGGCCATCCTGTAGAGGCTGGCCTTCTCACTGGTCAGTGAGATAAGAGCTGTTCTTCCTATGCCCATGAGGTTATAGCCGTTAGGCTTCCTGCGTGTGGAAAGGGCGGATGTGGGGACGATCTCACGGACACTTGTGTCCCTATCTGTACCGCCCAGTGCTTGAAATAGACCACTCTTGTTGAGGTTGTTGAACGAGGTATGTCTCGTCCCCAAGAGCTTTAAAAAAAGCAGAATTCTCTGAGCTTTGGCCTAACCTAACCAAAGATGTATTGTCCAGACTATTACACTTGCCCATCTGGGGGGAGAACCACGGTGCTTCAGGCTGTCTTCCTTCAACGCTTGTGCTCACTTCCTTCCTCAAAACATGTTGGTTCCGTGGATGGCAGCTTTGCACTTCTGTTGGCTAAAGGAAGACAGTGCACCTTGCTCCAGTCTGCGCATATGGTTCACCTATTCAAGAACATGATTAAAAAACTTTTCATTTCAGAATAATTGTAGATTTACAGAAAAGTCACAAAAGTAGCTCTCATGTACCTTTACCCAAAGAGAATTCCCACATACTTTCACCCAACCTTCCCTAACATCTTATACCATCACGGTACATTTGTCAAAACTAAGAAATTAGTATCGGCATCTTGCTATTAATTAAGCTATATAGCCTTATTTTTGGATTTTAGCAGTTTTTCCACTAGTGTTTTCTCTTACTTGTGACAGGTTTTGAGTTTTTCTTTGTTTTTTCATGACATTCACAAATATTTTACATGCAGATTATTTCTCTATTGGGCTTGTCTGATACACCTATTTATTTCAATAATTTTTTATCTTATAATAGTTTTGGATTTACAAAAATTGCAAACATAGCACAGAGAGGTCCACATACCCCACACCCACTGTTCCTTATTTCTCACATCTTACATTGTTGTGATATATTTGTCACAGTAATGAACAGATACTGATATGTTATTATTGACTGAACTCTACAGTTTCTTCAGACTATCTTAATTTTTTATCAAACATCTCCCTTTCTGTTTTACGATCCCATCCAGGATGCCAAAGCACAGTTAGCTGCCATTTCTCCTTAGGCTCCTCTGGTCTGTGATAGTTTCTCAGATTTTACTTATTTTTGATGACCTTGATAATTTTGAGGCATACTGGTCAGGCGTTTTGTAAACTCATCTTCAGCTGGGATTTGTCAAACATTTTCCTCATAATTAGACTGGGGTTGTGGTTTCAAGGGAGGAAGAGTGTGGAGGTAAAGTGCTGTTCTTACCACATCGCATAAAAGGTCCATACTGTGCACATATTGTGTGACTGTCGATGTTGACCTTGATATCTTGGCAGAGGTAGTGTTGGTCAGGTTTCTCCACTGTAGATTTACTCCCCCACTCCGTTTTCATACTGCATTCTTTGTAAGAAAGTCACTGTGCCGAGCACACATTTAAGGATGTGGGGAGTCGTGCGTTTGCCTCACCTCCTTGAGGGCAGAGGATTTACATACATTATTTGAAATTCTTTTGCCTGTAAGCTCCGTCTTAGCTCTCCTATTTATTTGTTCAATTATTTATTTATGTCAGTAGGGACTCAAAATTTATTTTATACTTGAGTTATAATCTAATATTACAGCACTTACTTTGTTGCTTAGATTGTTGCAACTTTGGCCATTAGGAGCTCTGCCTCTTGGCTCCTGTATCCCTTTGACACAGCTCCATATTTTCATTCATTCATTTATTCGTGCATTCATTCATTCATTCATTTATTGGAGAACTGCTTACTTTTTGACACTACAAGATGCTTCAGGCTCATCTTATAGAATTTCTGCCTCAGTTCTAAAACGAGCCATTTCTGTAAAAGCCTTATTTTCTTTTATTGGAAAATAGTATTAGAAACCAAAATCTGTGTGCGAGGTGTGTTCATGGCTACTGGAATGTTGGCAGTGCCAGGCCCTCCCAGCTGACTGAGAAGGAAATACACGCATGTTTAGTGACCCATGTATCTATTACTTCCCTATGTAACTATCTGTATCTGTGTTAAGTCAAACATGAATTCATGCTGATGCCACCGATTCTATTCCAGCCTCCTGTCTTCGCTTCTTTATAAACTCTCTAACAGTAAGAAACCATCATTGCCATTCATGAACTTAATTATAAATTCCACTATATGTGTAGGGAGCGGTTGGAGATTTGTTAACCTATATTCCTGTAAAAACAGACTGATCATCTATAGTACAGTACTCTGTGCAGTTACTTTGTCCATTAGTCTTACAGACTCCACTGCCTTCATTACTTAGGTCGGCACTTTCCCCCCACCCCCTTCACTGAGCTGTGTTTCTACATGTGCAGTTCAGGGAGGATTTATTTTTGGTCACCTTTTGCATTCCATCTGAGATTTCCCTGACTTCCTAAATGATTTATGTTTAATTTGCACAGGTCAAAATTCACTCTTTATACTGAAAATTTCTATGGATTTTGACAAATACATAGTGTTGCCCCTTTTTTCCCCTATTTGCTACTATGGTATTTTTTCAGAAGTTTAAAAAAATTGCTTTCATACAAATATAAGGTGTGTCAGAGATTATATTTAGCTTGTTAATTATTGCAGGAAATTATAATGTATTAAAACCAGTTCAAGTAGCATTTCAGAAGCTAGACGTCCAATATTAGGTTAAGAGTGGTAAGTTAGATACAAAACTGGTTATTGTCCAATGTTGTCAGAAGTTCCCAGATTAACTGTTCCGTGGAGAGGAATTATTTCCATCTTAACCGTACAAAAATGTACACGTTAGCCTCTGCCCCAACAGGGCTGTGAAACAGCTCAGATAATAGATTATCAAGAAGAGCACCACCCCAGGAGAACATCTAGAAACTGCTTTTTAAGTTCTAGAGAATTTTTCTGATGGTAAGGTGGTGAGAAAATATAATTAAGGTAGCTGACAAAACTACATAGTTAGAAATGGGCAAAATTGTTAAAGAGATAAATTCAAGAGAGAAAAGTAAGAATAAAATGAATCCAGTCTAAAGTTAGACTCTAACATTTATACACCCGAAAGTCTTGCACAATCACTAAGGGAGAATGGCAGATTCAACTGTGAGTTTTCTGGCTCTCAAAGCAAAGTTGGAGCCAGGGGCCTCCTAAAATTTGTCATATTCACAAAGGGCTCCGAAACACATGGTCTGGTTGTCTTGGGTCTGATTTTTCATTTGGACAGAAAGCTAAAGAAGCTTTTTATTGGATCAGCAGAAACGTCTGTGGTTCCAGAAGCTAAGAAACTTGTGGACGAGAGAAGAGCTCAGATAAAGCCAAATCAAACTACACTCTCTCAGGTGCTTCTAGCCAGAACCCTCAGCAAATTAAACCGAGGCCATGGGCCCAAACATGCTATATGCCAAACAGAGAAGAGATGTTGCTGACTATAATGTGTCTGGCTAGGTTAATTTTCTGTAAATATCTCTTGCAAAGGTGATAAGATTATACTCATGTTGATAGAATATGAAATCCCCACCAAATTACCTATCACTAGGGCTGGTCCTCCCAGTCTCCTGAAAGATACATTCCCAAGGGCTGCGGGACTAAGAATGGCCAAGAGAGCATTTTAGGAAAGGAACAGGGCTCAGAACAGAGCAAAACAGGGCCACTGGAGGAGTCAGAAGCCTGCTCTCAGCCTGATAGGCTTCTAGATTGTTTGGACATCAATCTGCCTATTGTGTTTTTGCATACTAGATAAAGGTCCTTTTGAAATGTCCCATCTTTGTTCCTTTGTCTGCATTTAGGCTTTAGATACTGAGACACACGGAGTCTTTATCGGCAGTATTCGAAGTATCAGGAGAGAAATCCCAGAGGGAAGGAAGGTATCAAAGGTCAGAAGCTGAGGTTACTTGTGTGCTTGGGTCTTCTCCACAGCTGTACTTCCCAGCAGCACATCACTGCTCTGGTTTAAGAAGGAAAACATTCTAATTGGTTCTTTTAAGGGTGATTCCCTTACTGTGTCTTTGTGTAGACCTGGGGTTGAGATCCTTTTTGCCTGAATCATCATCTTTTAGTCAAGTAGAAGCATTGTGGGGTTTCTTCTCTATACAGGATTAATGGAGACTGGCTTTTTTCTTTGAAAGGGTGTTGGAAATACAATCCCTTCACTGGTCTCAGATTCAGGCAGATCATTTCCAAGATAAGTATTTTTTATTGAACTGTTTTCATTTTCCCAGTGAGGTCACCAGTCTGCCTCCCCAGGAGGCCTCCCACACAGGGAGCACCACACCATCCCGCTCAGCCCTGGAGATCCTATCTGGCTGCCCTGGCGCGTGGCCGAGCCGGAGACTTAGTGAGAGCAGATATGGCTCCTCCTTGTCTCACCCACAAAGATGTGAATCTCAGCACTTTGAGTGACAGTTTTGTGGTTTACAGATGGTGAGAAGTGCTCAAAGAACCACAGGGCAATCATTTTATCTGAGGGTGCTATTTAAATTTCAAGTGTTGGGTTTAAGGCTGCAACAACTTTGAAGAACTTTCCATTTTCATCAGTATTCATTATAAATTGCTATACCAATTTCTGGAATATTCTGAAGGCCAAGGTGACCATGCCTTTCAAAAAAGAGAAAGTTCTAAGCATCACAAAAATCCACTGTCCTATCTACACACAGATATTGTTTTTTCATTATTTATATCATGAACGCCATTACAAAAAATAACAACAACAAAAAACCCCTGCCTATAACTGCCTAAAAACCTCTCCTTCATATTTGCTGGGATTTTACTTACAAAAAATATTTCTGAGTTAAGAAATCTTCCCCTTAACATTATAAATTATCCTTGAAACTGAGGCATGTGAGATATCAATCATTCACAGTTCAGTGTAATTTAATTATAGAAACTTTTTGCTCTCCTAACATCCTTATGATCAGCTCCTAAGGAAATGGAGATTTCATTGGAAAGATATGGGAAGAGGGAGGTGAGAAGGACTTAAATTGGGGAACATTGGGTCATACCTAAGGATCCCTTCAGCCTTAAGACTTTTCTGTTATTGAAAAGACCCGTTCCTTAAAAACTTTATGTCCTGTGTTTAAACTAATCTTAAATATAAAATGTTGCTCTATTAACCTACAACTGAGGATAGTGACCTAATACAAACAGTTAGGGTCTCAAATTCAATTTAGGCGGGGACAAGGGGACAGTTTTGAGTGAAAGGCTTATTCTTCCACGTCTAGCTCTCAGAGAGATTTCCAGCTATTGGTGGCTGGGACCGCAGGGGTGAGTTAGGGAGGGGAAGGGAAAGCAGTACTACAACTACTGAGGGGCTCTCAGACAATCAGCATACAGCATACTCTGCAGCTCCCTCAGCTCCATCATAAGGTCTGCCACCCTTCTCCCCTCCCCTCTGTGTAACACTCTCCCTTGGATGATGTTGGGCCCACTGTAGCATATCCTCATTCATTCATTCCCAAGCATGCATAAGCTATGGTCTTTAAACTGCAAACAACAGAAGCTGACATAGAGTACCTTTATTTAAAAAGGGAGGCATTGGAAGGCTAACAGGAAACTGAACGACAAAGCCATGGTAGTTTGCAGACGTGACCACACTTTTCCACTCTTGTATCCACTCCCTTCACCTTCTGACTTTGCAGCTCCTCCCATCAAGGAGTAGATATTAGTTCCCACCCCCTTGAATCTGGGCTGGTCCTGTGACTTGCTTTGGCCAAGAGAATGCAGTGGAGATGATGATATTGAAGTGTGAGCCCAGGGTTCAGCAAGCCCTGTGCGCTTCCTTTCCCTCTCCTAGAACTCTGCCCAGATGCATGTGAATAATAAGATCAGGCTAGACTGCTGGAAGATGAGACACCACGGAGAGCAGAGATGATCCCAGCTGAGGTGATCCTAGGCCACCAGCCTCCAGTTCACCAATAGCTGATCACAGATACTTGTGCAAATCCTTCCAAGACCAGTAGAAATACTCAGCTTGCCAAGCCCAAATTACTGACCTCCAGAATTTTGAGATAAATAAAAGGGCATTATTTTATGCCATTAAATTTTGAGATTATTTGTTATACAACAAAAAGCTCACTGATACCAAAGCCTTGAGAAGTAGAAAATCTAGGAACTAGGGCACTTGTGGTCCCTTCAGAGAGCTCCCACCTGATGCCATAGCTCCAGTTGCCTTTTTGAACCTTTCCCATTCCCAGGTAAAACAATTTGATCGGTTCGACTCGGGTCATGTGCCCTCCGCTAGGATGGGGATGGAGCCTTCTGGTTTAGCAGCATGGTGAGAACCATAAGGTGCAGAAAAAGGGCAATTCCTTAAAGAGGAGGGAGGCTAGCAGCTGCTCTTTCCAGGAGAGGGGAAGAGGAGGAGGTCCTGGGTAGACAAAACACATGCCCACTGCAGACATTTGTCCTGTGTACTTGCTCAAGGAGGAGTAGAACATTCACCTTCATCATGGAAGCCTCGGTCCAAGGGAGGAGCCCCACAAGTGACAGTGTGGTCACTGCTGTCACATAGGGGCTGCAGATGGCTTTGAGAGCCAGGGCAATGACACCTAACCCAGACTCCCTACTAAGGAAAGATGCTTGGAGGACACAACCTTGGGACCAAGTTCCATGAGAGAAATAATGAGCTAGGAGAAGAGGCCGAGTAGCGAGCAGCCCTGAGGTTCAGGCACTGGGGACTGGCCAGAGTGAACACCTGGAGTGAGGGTTTTAAACTGTCACCATGGGCCTAGTGTATGCCATGCTATGTCTGGTGTGCCTCAGCTTCTTCAAAAAAAGAAAAGAATTCCATTCACAGATTCCACCAGTTTCTACTCCTTCTCTTGCAGTGAGCCTTGTATGCTTGCTAAGCACTGTGTATTTTCTCCTATGTGCATTGAGGAGCTATTGCAGGTATTTGAACAAGGGGAAGGAGGCGGGTGGTCATGCTTACATTTGCGCTTCAAAAAAAATTGTTCTGGCAGCAAGTGAAAAGGAAAAAGATGGTAAGGGGTGAGAAAGGAGGCCGGGAGACCAATTAGGAAGCTATGGTTGTTTTCTAGACAAGAAATAACGGTTTCAACCAAAAGGAGTAGAATGAGAAAACAACGAGGATTGGATGGATCTTTTATGATATCCTCAAAGAATGTGCGGTGACACCAGTTGCTTCTATCTTTAAAACTACTGTTATATCCTTAAAGTCAAGCCATAATTTGGGAGACCATTGTGTCTGATATCAACAGATAGTTCTTACAGTCAAATAAGACATACCTGTTTGGGAGAAATTGGGAATACACTTAAATCTGCATGATGCTGAGATACCAACACTCGTTGCTCTTGTTTGGAAAAATAAACAGCTCTCCATGGACCCACTCAACTTGCCAGAGAGCCAAGCAGCTCCCACACCCGCTCAGAGTCGTGGTGTGAGACGGAGGCCCGTCAAAGGCCGGCCCTGAACTAGAACCAGATGGGAGAAGATTCTTGCCAGAATCTGTCATCCGAACCTCTTGCTTCTCAGTGATCAGAGGTTGAATGTTCAGAGAAAGTGCATCTGATGCTTTAGTCACATTGGATCAACTGAAATAACAATGCAAGGCGGTGTCTGCCTTGCGAGGGATGAAAGCAGCAGCTGCGGAGAGAGCCGCACTAGGCTTCTGGCGAGAGGGGGAAAGGGCGGTCCCCTTGCTCGAAGGGCTTGGGCAGGAAGCAAAGATAAAAGATTGATTTGAGGTCTTCTCCTTCAATATGATAGATCAGGCTTGGAGAATAGACACATATCTTGGGAGGATAAAGAAAAAAATGACAAGTTATAGTGGAGAAAAGTGCATTTTTTTAAAGCCAGAACTTTTAATAAAACCTTGATATTCAACAAGTATCAGTTGTTCGATTAGTATGTTACATGTTTGTTACAAGCATAAAAAGTTACAGTTGTATGTATGACACTTTTACTCTGGTTGGGAAGCCCAGTCATGGGAAAATGCTGATACTCAAAAAAATAAAAATAAAATAAAGGTTAACAGCAACCAGAATCTATTGGTGTTGGTAAAGGGAGGAGGTGCCTGAGGAAGGCAATTTGGCAACAAAAACCAATTTTAGACTTTTGTTTTAATCTCCAAATGATACCAGTGAGTCACCGAGCTTCACTGACATGCCTGAAAGAAGACTCTGCACATCACAAAGTCTCCCACAGCTTGGTCTCCTCACCAGGCCACCTTGCCTACGCAATGCAGGCTCAATGCATTACTTGTTTTTCGTAAGTCTTGTAATTATTATTACCTTGTCAATTGCACAATTTTATTGTATTGTGGGTTTGCATGTGTATGCATGTTTAAAGCATTGATTTAGTAAATGAAGCATTTCAGATACATCACATGTTAGTTACATCACCCTGTTTTTCCATTTTTCCTTCCGTATTTTATTTTCTCACTAAATGAGTCAGCTCCACAAATGGAGGTGAATCTGTCCGCTTGTGACAGCAGTGAGCTCCGGATTGTGATGTAGGGAATGTTCGGGCACTGTCTGACTAATTGCCAAATAATAGTGATCACTCTTTAGTGAAGAACTATTTTGAGCCAATTACTTTACCCATACCCTTTAAAATTAAAATTAAAATAAAGGTATTTGTAGCAGAGATTAGAGAAAAACCAGGCGAGGAGGTAAATAAGTTCCGTGATATTGTGGGAAATCCCATCATTGGAGACCCCTGTGAAAAGGCAACCATGTTGCCTCTCAGTCACGGCAGCACCAGGTTGGGTGAGGGACCCTGCGTGGCTTTGCTTGATTGGTGGGGCGGAGGGCCTGGGAGAAAGGGGAGGAAGACACTTTTTAAGGGAACGAAGTGGAGAGTGGCTTCTGCGTTACTGGGCACTGGTCCCTGACACGGGAACGTACTTCTGCAGTACCAGCCCAGGATCACGGGCCTCCCAGAGCAGGAGGGGGGCGGATGGCTGGGTGACTCTTCACCTCCAGCTGGCTGCCCTTTAGAAAGCGCCCTCAGCCTTTCGACTGGCTCTTTCCCCGTGCCAGGCTCATAACAAATGTTCAACCAGTTGTAGCTACGACCACGCTTTCTTTGCCTTTCTAAGCTCCATTTTTCTCTTTTCAAAAATAAGGTTAATGATAGCACTCACCTCATAGGGTGGTTGTGGAGAGGAAATGCAGCCGAGTAGTAAGATGCTTAGGACCGTGTCTGGTGCATAGCAAATGTATGGTGCAAAAGAAGTGTTATTATTAATATTACTGATAGTAAGTCACATGAGCAGTTCTTCTGGAGAACACAACAGGGTCCCTTCCTATTCCGACAGCCACTTCTTGACTGGAATCTCTTTCCTTTCGAGACTCTTCAGTGGGACACGTCTTTTCCCTTCTTCTCTTCATACTCCTGGCCCAGGCTGCTGCTGCTCCTGGCCCAGGCTGCTGCTGCTCCTGGGGATTTGCTGCTCCTGGGCACTCTGGGAAAGGGGCCTCCACCAGGAATTCCCAGTTGTTCGAGGGCCACAGAAAGCTGCAGTCATTCTTTTTTTCCAGCTCTCGCAATCTAGTCTAGACGCTCTGAGGAGGTGGAGGATATAATTACAGCTTGAAACACTTAACATGCACCAGCAACTCAGCTCCTCCTGCATGTGTGTGACTCAAGCCCCGAGAGGTCACCGAAATCTGATGATTCACTCACCCCGATAAGCTGGAAGTGAAACCCCAGAGGTCCAGGGTCCAGTTGCTTTGACCACACAGCACCCTTTACCGGAAATCCATTTGTCCGTTTGGCTCAGTTCAATTCAGAGCAACACCCTCTGTGTACCGCACTGCCCCAGCTATCAGGCCGCGCTGCTTATTCTCCATGGGCCGCTTTCCTCTGCCCTGCTCTGCATCTGGGAGGCTGACCTTTACTGATGGCATCACTGGGCTCTTTGCCCTCTGTCCTCCAGTTGGAGCCCTTCCATGGCAGGAGCAGCAGGATGGATATTACAGGTCAGAAGGGAAACAGGTCCCCGCCCCCCACCCCCATAGCTGGTTCCCCTTTGGCTACAGTTTCTGTCTGCTGACCTCCATTCCACCGCTACAGCTGGCTTCCGCTCTCACCATAATCTGGTAATATCATTTTCTCCCCTTGTTCCTTCCAGGGTGGGAACAGCCTCCCTCTGCGGCTAGTCCCCTGCATGTCATTACCTCCTGCCTCCCCGCACCTCTGCGAACACTGCTTTCATTACACTCTTTCCAGTGAAGCTGCAGAGTGGGCCATCTGTTCCCTGGCTGGACCCCGACTGACACCAACAGGATCCTGCCCCTGGGAAGCTCACGGGCCAGCTCGGACTAGCCATCCCAGACCTCGGCCCGTGCATACCATCCTCAGAGCTGCCGTCGCATCCAAGAACCAGCTCTCCTTGTCTCTGCTAAATATTTCTGCTTCACTTGCCTCACTTTTTTGCCACGCATTAATCCCATTTAAATCTATCTTTCTATCTGTCTCTCATTTATTTAAATTGTGGTATAATTGACATACAACATACAAAAGAGATTTTTTTTATCACTGTCTAAATAGAAAATGAATATATTTGTCCGAAATAGAAGACAAGGGTAAAACAAAAGAGTATCGTTAAACTCTAGTCCACTGTCACTGTGGTTATGGGTGCACTTTGCTATTTTGCCTCGGCTGAAACCCTTTGTCTCCCACTTTCCTGCTGTGTGACCGTGAGTGAGTCACATAACCTCTCTGGGACTCAGTGTCTTCATTGGGAGTCATAATTTTAGCTACTTCATAGGGTTGTGAGGATTAACTGAATCAGTTGCTTAATCAGTAACGTGTGTAGGGAATGTAGGGAAATCCCTTAGAACACTGCCCGGCACACAGAAAGCACTATTTGAACTTAGGCTGCCACTGTTTTGATAATGGCGATGATGACGATGATCAGATACCCTGACTCAGGCCCTGGGCTGGAAGGCGGTTAGCAAGGGCTGAAGACCCGTGGGCCCCAGGCTGGCACTTTCTCCCTGACGTAATCAGAGTTTGAAAAAAATGGAAAGTAAGAACTTCCTCATGTTGTGGTTCACTGCTGTTCGTTTCTCTGAGTGCCATCTAAAAATTATTGACGTACCACAGAAGCTGGCCTTGGGTGCCAGCAGCGGGACCTCTCGTACACTTTAGGAACACGGACAGGGAAACAAATAACTGTTGTGCTATAGCGAACAAACAATAAACAAAGGGCAGGAGGCAGGCGGCCCAGAGAAATGAGTGACGGACCCGGAGGTGGAAAGTTGGAAGAAAGCTGTTGGCCCGGTTTGCCGGCGTCTGATCTGGGGTCGGAAAAGCGGCAGAGAAAGGGGATCTCTGGGGCAGAGGGCAGGTGGATAACTTAGCATGGTACGTTTAGAAAAGGACAACATTCGCACACACACACAAAGCAACTGCCCCGCCACCCTGGCCGCTGTGGCTTAGGAAGAGCTGTCTAGGAGAGCACTTCTCAAAGCGCGTTCTCAGCCCTGCCACGTCAGCAGCGCTTGGGGGCTTCTTAAAGACGGAGATGATCAGGCTCCCTGACCTGCTGAATTGGGCCCTCTGAATGGAGGGCCCTCCCAGCAGGTGGGTTTAACGAGCCCTCCAGGAGAGTCTTATGCCTGCTGGAGTTCGGGAACCCCTGGCCTAGAGGAAGATGGGAGAGGATTAGCAATAATAATGAGCATGAGATTTTACACTCAATGACAATAAGAGCCATTTGTCGAGCACTTCCTCTGGGCCAGGCATTGTGCTCCCTGTTCTTCTCTTATAATGCTCACATCAGCCCTGACGTGCCATTATGCCCATTTGTAAAATACAAATGAGCCAACTGAGGCTTGGGTTGAAGTTTGATAAACATTAAGGCAGTGGAGCCTGGAATACTGAGGCCACAGGGTGGGGGAAAGAACGCCTGAGAGTGGACTTGCAATGATTGTCAGGGATTGGCGACAGCGGTGTCGTCCAGTAGCACTTTCTCCATGATGGTGGCGATGTTCTGCATCTGCACACTCTGACAGGACAGCCATTGGCCACGTGTACTGAATTGACTAGTGACTCCGACCGTGACTACTATGACAAAGTAACTGAAGTTTAAATTTTATTTAATGTTGATGAACTTAAATAAAAGTAGCCACATGGGGCTAGTGGCTACCATCAGTCAATCTAAAGTCACAGTGATTAAATTCAAAGGCTGAACAAGACCTTAGGTCTGTCCAACTCTCAAAGCCATGGGTGTGCCCACTCTTGCTCCTAACACAGAGCCTGTCTTGCCCAGTCTCTGAAAAGGACTGGGGTCTCTTCCTGGTCAAGTCCGTGGGAAATTACCTCTTGCCCCAGGATGACTCTCTGAGAGCCCCATCCTTAGGTGGCTGTGTTTGCCCAGCAGCTGGAGGGAAGGAATAGAAAGAAGCCATAACCAGCTGGTCTCGAAATGGTCCCCACAGTACAGAGAACTGGCTGGTGGCTTTCAGATCAGGGACTGCCGCTGCCTCTGTCTTTCCTGAGCTTTTACCTCTGTTGGCCCTTATGGCAGTATTAGATTCGGGTGGCCCACCCAGCGGCTACAGGAGGTCCCCTGGAAGAGACATTTTTTAAACAAAATTCCAGAACTTGAGCACATTTTATTTCTTCACTTGCTTGATTCTCCATGGAGCTGATGGAACACTGGAAACTCCTGCTCCTGGGAATTCTCAGCCTCCTCAGGCCTGTAAACTGATTAAATCCACCCCTGCCTTTGTTTTCACCATCCAATGACCTCATTATTCCAGGCCAGTGATTGGCAAACTTTTTCTGTAATGAGCCAGGTAGTAAATATTTTTGCCTTTGTGAGCCATGTAAGGTCTCTGTTTCATATTCTTCTTTGTGTGAGTATTTTATTTGACAACTCTTGAAAATTGTAAAAACCATTCTTAACACTCAGGCAGAACGGGGCTCGCCAGCCTCTGGTTGCTCTTTATTTTAGACTCTCTTGTCTTGCTAACAAACGTTTATTGACCTTCAGTGGACACAAGGCGTTTCTGGGCGAGCTGGTTGAAACCACAGATTCCTGGGCTCCTCCGAGGTTGTGATTTGGTGGGAGTTGAGCTGGCGTGTAGTAGGAACAGTGGAGTTTCACAAACATTCCGAGCAGCCATTCCAATGAAAATGACCGTGGGCTACCTTTTCCGAGATACTGTTAGAGGTGGCAGGGCACTTAGAATTCTGCATTCAGTGACCTCCCCCATCAGGGAATTGCGGTCCAGGGAAGGAAATGGATGTGTGGAGAGCTTCTGAGGTAGGGCCACAGAGACAATGCCACTGCCACAGGCAGAGCAAAGAGATGAGGAGAAACTGGACCTTCTGTGATCTAATTTAGCCACTGGCAGGCAGCCTCCTCTGAAGGTGGCCACAGCATGGTGCTTTCAACAGAATCCCCCTTCTTAAGCCAATTTGAGTCAGACAGCTGGTATAGACCCCTCTTTCCACCAGCCTCATTTGATCTACCTCTTTTGAGAGATCTATTGTTTTTTTTAAAAGATTTTCTTTATTTAGTTTTAGAGAGAGAGGAAGGAAAGGAGAAAGAGAGGGAGAGAAACACCAATATGTGGTTGCCTCTCACGCACCCACTTCTGGGGACCTGACCCACAACCCAGGTACGTGCCCTGACTGGGAATTGAACCAGCAACCCTTTCCTTTGTAGTCCGGTGCTCAATTCACTGAGCCACACCAACCAGGGCAAGAGAACTGTTTTTGAAGGAATACTCCCAAGGCATCATCCACATGCTTAATCCTTTAAATGTCAAGGCCTTTGTAATAAACAGGGTAGGTCACACACACCTTCCTGCACCTGAAGATAGAGTATATAGACTTGAAAGTGGGCCAGGTCCGGAACTGAGAATTTTGGCTTCTGATCTAGCTTCTATCATCGTACGACTGTTTAAAATGGGCAAATTACTTAACTTTTCTGGGCTTAGTTTTTCCATCCGGTAAATGAGGGGGGTTGGAAAGAGCCATTGTTTGATCTCTTTTGTCCTAGATATTATTACCATTGCATTCCAATTGTCAGTGCTACTCTCCTTACTTTTCATAGCTTACTTCTTCCCCCCGCTCTTTCTTTTCTTCCCTCCCTCCCTCCCTTTCTTCCTTCCTTTCTCTCCTTCCCTCTTTCCTTCCCTCCTTTCCTTTCTCTCTCTCCACCCCTCTCCTCTCCTCTGTTTCTTTCTTTCCAGAGAAGAAATACACACAAAAATTAGACCATTTTTTGGCCCAGCTCTTCTTTCCTGGCAGAACTTGTATCCCCAGGAACTCCTATACATTTGCATTTGAATCATCAGCCCCCAAAGATTTCTCTAAGGAGCTTAAACTTCCTTGAAGAACAGAGCTCATGGACAGAACATGAATTTTGATTGGGTGGAATCACATTTTTTTTTTAATTTGGTAAAAATTAATCGAGCTAGTCAGTCGAACGGCAGCAACCTCTCAATTCAGTAGTGCTGGTGGAATTGTTCGGTAGGACAAGGGCCTCAAGGTCTAGGCCATTCTTATTCAATGCCATTCTTGCTGAATGCTAGTCTCACTAAACATTATCATGTAGCACAGTATTTTTCAGATCAGCTGTAAACAGGATGAGCTTGATAGGAACCCCACCTGGTAAATGTAGCCAACCACAAAGAATAAATCAACATGTAATTAAACAAATAGTCTATATGAGCAACGGCTAAGCCCTTCTTCTGGGAAGCAGAGCTTTGGATATAAATTCCCTGTCTCCTTCACTTGCTGCAAGTAAATAAAGCTACCCTGTGACAAGCACCTCTTCTTCTCGACGTGGTCCTTGAGTGTGAATCCCGTGAGTTCGGTGACGGAATGATTGACCTGTGCCACAGACCCTGGGAGCCTGGCCACCCCCTCTTGCAGGCTTTTCTCCTTCTTTGTCTTCAGGAAGGGCGGCCATTGCCTAATCCCACCTCCAGCGTGTCGTGACAGGAGCCAGGGAGGCCTCGGTGGGTCGAGCTCACACGCACATGAAATCGTTCTTGTTTGACTTTTAATAACGTTTGTTCTTTTTTCTGTCAGATCCGAAGGCATTCCCCGCTCAAAGCAGAAAACGTAGGAAAACAGAAAACACACAAAGCAGCAGCGACACAATCACCAGTCACCCCACAGCCCAGAGGTGACCACGTGCAGTGTTTTAGCTGCTTTGTTTCAATAGCTATTCTAATCACCAGAGCAACATGGGCCCAAAGTTCAAGCAAACACTCAAAAGAAAAATTAATCACTGCTAATCCCAGCGCTGATGATAGTCACATGAAGGCTTTGCATGCCCAGCCCCGCCCTGGCCTCCCTGCCGGCTGCCTTTCCTCACCTCTGCTTTGTTTCCCCGCGCCAGGATTTCACATTCTGTGAACTGAAGGCACTGGGCGTGGCAGAGGCACGGGAGTGTTTGCTTTAGTGCTTTGGGCGATGCCTCCCAGAGGGCTGGGCCCCAGGGAGGGTCTGTGCGCAGGACAACCAGCTCCGCAGAAACACACAGCTGCCAGGACCCCCTCCCCTGCCCAGAATTTAAACTGAGCGTCTGGAACTCTCCCACAGGGGGGTTTCAAACTGGTTTGAATGTCAGCTGTACTCACAAGCAGCACTGTGGCCTAAAACGTTGTTTTATTTGCAGAGTTAAATTCTGCTGTCGTACCTAACTGAGCATCTTTCTCCCCACGCCAGTTCCCTTTTTCTTTCTTATTTCTGCCAGAGATACTGCCACTAACGCCCAGACTCTACTTTCTTTGGCCCCATCTTTTCTGACTAGGAAAGGTCTTGAGTATTTTCTTACCATGTACGTGACAACGAGTAGTGGGATAAACATCCCAGTGGCTTTAGAGTCAGTTTGACTTGGATTTAAAGCTTGCTTTTGCCACTTGCCAGCAGCGTGTGAGCTTGGATATGTTAACCAGCCTCCTCAAACCTCTGTTTCAGGCTCGGTAAAAGGTGGTAGTAGCCATTACGCAGTAAGTGCTTACTGTGTGCCTAACACTCTTCTCACTGATTGGTATATATTAATTCACTTAATCTTCATGATCACATTACAGGTATCATTATTCTCATTGCACTGGACAAAGAAAGTGGCCCAGAGAGGTCAAGCCACTTGCCCTAGATCACACAGCCAAGTGGCCAAATCAGAGCACAGACATGGTCTGTTCCTAACCACTTCTCTACTTACCCCCCAGCGAGGGAAGTATTTGCTCCAAAAGGTATCATGGGGGTTGAATGAGAATTTATGTCTAGTGCCTAAGTAGAGCCTGAGCAATCCATGTGCTTTACCTGTCTTAAAAATACTTAGAAAAATTTCCTTCTGAATGATATTATCCTTGTCCTACCCTTTTTTTGTGGGAGGGGGGTAAGGGTGGCAAAAATGGAAATTTTAGGAATACTAATGGTCCAGAAATGTTTAATGGCCAGGTTATAAAAACACAATTATATATTGTGCATTAACTATGTTCCTGGTACTATAGTAAATATTTTTAAAAAATGATCTTAATGAGTCCTCGTGGTAGTCTTATGAGGTATGGCCTCATCCTATGGCATCCATTGGTTAAGTACCTACTATGTGCCAGTTGCTTCTTACAGACATTATCTCTTTTGAGCTTTATAATGATTTTTCAAAAGAGGTAATGCTAAGCCCCTTCTGTAGATGGGAAAAGCAAGGCCCAGGAAGTGTAGGGGGGTGCTTGTTTTGGATTGTGAAGAAATAAAGTGGCTGAGCTGGGATTTGAAATCAAACCCTTGTGGCGCCCAAGCCAGCTGTCCCTCCAGGGCCTAGGAATAAAGCTGCTGGAGTGAGACCAAAGGCCAGCCAACGCGTGCCAGGCGATGTCTAGACACCTCGCAGTGCAGCCGCGCACACCCTTGGTGTCCGGTCCGGCCCGGAGCACACAGCATGGGGTCGAGGGGCGTGCTCCTGTGGGTAAGGAATGGAACGCTTGCCCTGTCTGCCGTGCCTGTGAAAGTGGTTTTGCCCCAGAAATGACTGCCTCTTTGAAATTCAGCTGATAAACTCCAGATGAAGGTTAGAGGCTGTTTCCAGGGAGCGGAACACAAAGAGCGCAACGTGCGGAACTCGGTGGCCGTGAGCAGCCTCGCGGAAAGGCATTCTTATTGGAAGCGTCTTCAGTTCAAATTCTGGTGGCTTCTGAGTGGTTCCTCTGAGAGGTGCGCTCCCTGACTGAGTCAGGCCGGGTACCTTTCCTCCGTCCGACTGGGAGGAATTCCATCCCTGTTCCTCTCCGTAATCGGCTGGAGCCGGCAGTTTGGCGCGGAGGATTAGCAGGATTTGTGCCCGAGCCAGCGAGACCTGCCCTGGCATGCAGGTCAGTGACTGCTGAATGACCTTCTGCCCTGAGACAGATGACTTCTGGACCTGGACCTCCCCTCCCCCTTTCTGGAAAAGCCAGCTCCCTTAGGCCAGCTTCTTAGAGGTTCTGGGTTTACTTGGTTGTGGAGGAAGAGGGGACAGGAAAGAGAGGGCAGCTTGTTAGGTTACCCAAGGGAGAGGGAACTCTGGGCCATACAGCTCTTTCAACACAGGCAACCGCTCGCGGAATTTTCCCTGGTGTTTGTGCGGTTCTCAGGTTTCCCAACCTGTCCAACCAACCGAGCCCTTAGAGTTGGCTTTTCAGCTCAGAGAAAATACTTGGAGCTGCCAGGCCACCAGTTTAGCCTTGGGGCTGTGACGAAGTGAATCATGGGGACCCCCTCCCCCAAGTGGATCAGTTTGTTTTCAAAGATAAGGCTTTCCCAGATGTTGACATAAAGCCCACAGGAAGGACCCTGTGGGCAGCAGGCTGCTGTGGCCACGCATGGGCAGCTGGGGACCCCTCTCCCTGACCTGTCTAAGTCACACCATGATTGATGATTGGAAGGGTAAAAAAAGCAACTGTAGATGGACAGGTGGTGGGATAAGCGAAGAACAGCATTGCCGGTTCCTGGCATGTGTCCCTGCTTGCGCTGGAGGAGGCGCTGTAAGTCACCTGGTCTTGAAAATTATGGCTTTTGGTGTCAGAGAAGTTGAATTTGAATCCCACCAACATCACCTATTAGCTGCTTGACTTCAGGGTAGATTTGCATCACTGATCCGAGTCCTAGAATGGGGAGAGGATACTTTTTTTATCTGTCTTGTAGGGTTGTTCTGTGGATTAAATGAGATGATACAGGGGAAAGTTCTCATCGCAGAGCCTGACAAAGAGCTGTGATTATTTTGTGATTATATAAAATGCTCAGACCAGTGCCTGGCACCAAGGACATGCTCCACAGATGGTGGATATTTCCTGGCATCCTGGATTGCCAGTGTCGGGAGGGGTCCGCCTGAAGCCACAGTAGCAGGTCCAGGGTCACACTCCTAGCAGGGGGCAGAGAAGACTGACCACGTTTTCTGCTTTTCTCCCTTTGAGGAACATCCAGGTCACTGCTTTGCTCATTGAATTTAGTTTGGAGTGGTAGAAGCTGAGTTTGCCGGGGACAATTCTGTTTTATAGTGCCACTCTGACAGTGTCCAGGCTGCCAGTTTCATTTGGTTTGGGAGTCAGTGGCACGGTAGGGACACAAAAAGTGTACGACTTGGCAGCTGCAGGAGTGGGTTTAAATTTTACCTGCAACTCATCCATTCTGTGGCTTTGGGCCATCAAATAAACTCTCAGAGACTCAGATGTCTCTGCCTACTTTCTGTCTCTGCCTAGTTTTGGATGCCCAGGTGAGTGAGAGGCCTCCTGGGTCCCTCACCTTATGGTGCTGTGTCTGGCAGCTCCCACTGAGGCATTTTGTTCGAGCCTGGATGTGTTATTAAAAAAGGGAGCAAGAAAGTAGGAATGTCCTACACCACCACAATGCAGACCTCACTGACTGGGACTCAGTTTCTTCTTCTGTAAAATGGGGATATAAACAGTTACTACCTCAAAACATGTTGGTGAAAATTAAATGAGTTTAGAACAATGCAGGCACATCGTATTCACTAAGCATCACTGTTATTACTTTTATGAAAGGTCGGGTTGCAGGGTTTAGGTGCTTGGAAACTGTTTCCCTGCCTCCAGCCAATTTTGTGCCTCAAAGGCTGGATTGGTGGCCTTGGTCACAAGATAAGGGGGTGGCAGAGCTGTTGCCAGGTGGAGCAGTGGCATGGGAGTTAGCCAGGATTTATGGGAACAGGAGGGTATTAATTTGCTATCTTGGCATGGATTTGGGGTAGAGATCTGGAAGCCAGACTTTCTCCGGGGCTGGTGGCTGTGAGCGACACCTATTGCATCATTCTTGTTATTTTTTGTGACTGGAGCAGAGCAGAGGCTTTTCTTGGTTCAAACAGGAGTCATGGGCAAGGCCAAGCAGGGAAGCCGGGCAGCTGTCAGGAGAATTCAGGCTGCAGTGGGCGTAGCGCCCAGGCCAGCAGCAAGTGACAGGGAGGAATGCAGTGAAACGTGACATCTGCTGCCCAACCACATCCCTATACTGCCTGCTCCTGTCCAACTGCTCAGGACAAGGCGGAAACTAGCATTTCCCCAGTGCCATTGTGTTCCTGACAGGTCGTCAATCTTAGCTCAGCTCATAACCGCTCGAGCTGATTGGGATTCCTCTTTATGGCAGAGGAAGACGAAGAGGAGGCTCGGAAGTGCCCAAGGGTGCAGGAATGGGAAGAGCTGGCATCCAAGCCTGCACCCATGCTTCTTGTATGGCATCAGACGGTTCTTGCTGGCCCAGCCAGACGTCGCTGCTACCATCTGCCTTATCCCTCGTCAGCGTTGTGTGTGGCCGGAGGAGACAGAACTAAACCTAGAGGCAGGCAGCTCCTGGCACTGAGGGCCTGAAAAAAAGAAGAAGCTTAAGCCCAAGACCTGTTCCTGGTTTGAGTACCTCTCGTTGACCCCAGCCTTTCACCTTCCTGCCCCCAGATTCCGGGACACACCCTTGGCTTGGAGGGAGCAGCCTGTCCCGGTGCCAGCCCAGCAGGCTTGGACCGAACAACAATAGCTGGAAGGGCCTCTTGGAGCAAGTACTTCCTGAAGTGCCCAGAACAGCCACTGTCCCCGCAGCTCAGGAGCAATCACAGCTCACGCCAGCTTCCGGGCTCCTGTTGGGGCCTCTTGCATTCTGGGCCGGAGCCCTGGGCCAGCTGCTGCGGGCTCTGGGCTCCAGGAGGGACAAGCAGGGATGAGTGTGGGAGGCCAAGGCTCGGGCTGCTCAAATGCCTAAAGGGCCTGGGACTTCAGGATATAGATCATTTTTCATATTGGACCTGGATGCAAATTCCTGAATTCTCGCTTTCCTTTACCCTCCCTGTAAACCAGCTGCCTCGTCCTTGATCTTTGTACTTCTGTCATCTTTCTTCAGGTGTTGTAAACAAAGAGGGAGAAAAAGGAAAAAAAAAAACCAAAACCAAAAGGAAAAAAATAAATTCTAGAATCAGACTATATGTTTCAGTTGTTCATCCAGCAACAGTAAATGAGGCCTGCTAGGTGCCAAGCACAATGAGGTACAAAAGACAATTATTCAGTATTCACTCACTTATGTATTTATCGACTCATTTTATAATGACAGAGCCCCTGCCAGGTTGCAGGCACTGCGGGCGTATCAGTGCCCGGGCAGCTTGGGCCCTGCCCCGTGTGGGAGGTAGGCAAGTGAACCAGCGGTTGAAACATCCGGTTTTGGTAGCAGTCCCTGACCCACACTCCTGGAGGACAGACAGGAGGGAGCCCAAGGGAAGACGAAGTTAGGCTGTGGGGTGAAGGAATGTACAGGAAGAGAAATTGGCTTTTGTCAAAGCTGGAATGCATGTTTCCCAAGAAATGCAGCGGAGGTCCATGCGGCCGGAGAGCGAGAGGAATACTAGTTTCTAGGGGTGGGTTAGAATCCCTGCCAGGCCACTTGTTACTGTGTGCCTTCTGCCAAGCTACCAAACTTCCCATGACTCACATTGCTTGTCTGTGAAATGGAGAGGAAGAAATATCAGGTTGTGATAAAGATGAAATTGAGGTAATACGTGTAAAGTGCTTCCACTGTACCCGTGTGCAGTAAATGGCATAGAAGCATCAGCCGGGTGGGGAATGATGGACAGAAAGCTTGGAGAAGCGAGCAGGTCCACTCGCGTGGAATGAACTCCAGTGCTGGCCAGGCACTTCTCGCAAGCCAAGCAGAGTCAGAAAGACCCAGCAGCTTCCCGCAGGAAACTTGCAGTATTCAGTGGTTAAAAGCTTGGACCTGGAATCGGAGAGACCTAGGTTCTAATCTCATCTATGTGAACTTGGGCTTAATTGCCCTCTTTGAGCCTCACTCTTCTCTTCTGTAAAATGGGCATGATGATAGTACATTCCTTCTAGGGTTTGAATAGGACTCAGAGAGATAATTCATGTGAAGTAAAGAGCTGAAAACACGTGGCACTTAACAATGGTAGCTATTATGGCAGTTGGTATAAGGTTAAAGAGAAATAACCTTAACATAAGGGAGACTATCTTATAATAACGAGGAGGATGAGGCCCTCGGACACTGGCTACTCTCTCTCAAAGGCTTCCCATTGTTCTAGAATAAAGATGTGCTTGATTCACTGGCTTCATCCCCCATCTTAATTTTCTGGCTCTTTATTTCATCTCTCCTGTCTGTATATACCCAGCCTAGAAAGTTCCACTCCAGAACTTGCAGATCACAGGTGAAGCATCATTTACCAGAGGAAACTTTCCCTGACTTCAGACATGGTCAAGTTTATGTTGCCCCACCACACATGCTCATAGTATCATTTATTTTGATTAGCATCTGTTACCCTCTCCAGATTCATGCAGCCAGAGGTCATATCTGCTCTCCATACATCTCCAGCACTTAGTATGGTCCCCATAAAAAGCAAGCCAATAAATATTTACTAAACAAATGAATAACCAAGAATGCAGTATAAGAGCATAACCCACCCCACCATTCCTTTTACATTATTTCTGTAAATAAAGACCTGTTAACTAACACGTGACTGCAGGTACACAGCCTGTTTGCTTAAGAATTCTAGGAACTACCTCCAGAAGAAGCAAACTCCAACCTTCACTCGTTCTACCTCCAGATTTGCTGACCTTCAACCAGTTAACTGAATGGACTTGGCTTACATGGAATCCCCTCAAGGAGGAACTCTCAACCCCCTCCTTTTGATTTCTCTGTTGTTTTTTTTCTTCCTCCTTACAAAAACTCCTGTCTGTGTCCAATTGTTAAGATGATCTTTGTGACAAGAGAGTCCACCCTCTTCTCAAGCTGCTGGCTCTTGAATAAACCTGCTCTCCTTCCACTAGCCCCTGTCTCTTGATTATGGGCTTTTGATTGGCAGGCAGCTAAACCTGGGTTCAATATCAAGTGCAGACTCTTAGAAATGGAGAAGCTGGAACCTGTTCTCAAGGCCCAAACCTCATCCACAGAGCAGTTTTCCACGGTCCCACTGTGTCCTCTAAGTCAAAACAGCAGACTCCAAGACCCCGCTCCGGTGCCTGGACACGGTGCAGCGCTACCTCACGCTGTAAGGAACCAGAGGGCTGATTAAGAGCTTATGTAAATGTTCGAGCCTTTGGCAGCCTTCATTTCCTCAGATTTTGCCATGACTCAAAGCAAGGGAATTTTTCAAAAGGGAGAGCTTTCAGAGCAGACCCACGCCCAACTGTGGAAACCTTAGAAGAATGGAGAGCAGGGAAGGTCCCTGGGTGAGGGATTAGGGGGGTCTGAACAAGTTCTCAAAGACATATGGAGACAAGATGTCAGTGGGAGCTTGTTTCCCTGACAGACTCTGAAATGCTTTTAACCAGCAAGTTTCCAAGAGGCTTTTAAGTGAAGAGGGTAATGGTGTAGGTTTATAAATAAATGAATGTTTGTGGTGACTTCACTGCGGTTCATGTGACAGGGCAGGCTGCGGGACAGGGGAGAGGAGGTTATGCTTTGCATCAACAACTTAATTGCTTCTTCTGCCTCTGGGTTCAGTGAGCAGGAGGAGAGAAAGCCCTGGGTGAGGAACCGGGGGCCTTTTCTCCTAAGCTTAGCCTGGTCTCTGATGAGCTGTGTGACCCACGGACATGAGAGTAACTGTTCTCTGCCTTGGTTCCTTCATTTGACCAATGATTGAAAAAAAAAAAAAACCCTCATCTAAGTATTCTAAAATTGACTTGTAATAACAGTTACTAAAACTTGAGTCCTTACTATGTGTCAGCATGTGTATGGACTCCATCAAGCTACACCGCAACCTATGAGATAGATTATTATTATTGCCCCATTTTACAGATGAGGTCACTGAGGTATACAAAGGCTAAACACCTTGCTCAGTGTCACACAGCTGGCAAGTGGTAGAGCCAGGATTTGAACCCAGGCAGCCTGGCTCTGGAATCGGCTTTAATGATTGTGCTAGACTAAACTGTCTTTTCCAGGTAGGAGTACATGGGCTGGGAAGGGCTTTGAAAAGAATAAAGCCCCATCGCTCGCTGGGTGGCCAGGATAAGGGTGGAGTGGCTGCCAAGGAGGGACATTATATCTCTGTGGTATCTCCCCCATCCAGAAGCTGAGGTTTACATTTTAATGGCTAGTACTGGGGGAGAGCGCTGAGACCCTGGACTTGAATCCAGGCCTGGCCACTTGATGTGTGACTGTTAGGGGAAGTCACTGATCTGATCTGAGTTTCACAGCTCACCTGAAAAATGGCACTGTCAAGGTTACCAGGTGCTGCACAGATGACATGAGAAAACGGCAGCACAAAGTGAGTGCTCAGCCGAGTTTCTTTCCTCTGCTTTATATCACGGTCCCAAGGAGTGAAGTTACTTAGTGTGAGCCGTATTCTGATACTTGTTCGGAATATTCTCTGAGTTCTTCAGATAGCCTGCATTTTATGTTGAAACTGTTTTTCAGATCAGGGAAACTGATAGTTTTCTGACTCACTCCCACACTCACATTTCTCGATCAAAGAGCAATTTCCCTCTCCTTTGGTCTGAAGCAGATGGCAACTTCCTATGATGTGTTAGCTTTGTTGGGGGTCGGGTCTCAGCACCATTCCACTGATGGGCTGGGAATGGACATGAAACACGAGACCACTGGATTCCATACACTTTTCCTGGGCACTGTCTCTGTGCCAGGTGTCTGAACCCAGCACTTTCTGCCATTCAACCGGGAAGGCAACTGGCTGATTGGCTGTGACCTTGGCTGGGGGAATTGAGCACCTGGAAAGGGCTTTCTATCAAGGAAGCAGAAAGCCAGGAGAGTCACAGATAAACCCATACCAAAGTCCATGGTGGCTGCTTGCAGTCATTCATCAAAGTCCAGTGAGGTCAGGAGGGATGGGGGTTATATAAAACTGAAAAGCTGCATTGGATCTGGAGAAGGTCAACATCCAGGTGAAGATGGTTCTAGGTTATTCCAAGTAGATCCATATGACCTGAATTCTGGCAAAGAGAATACATGGTATGTGACAGCACCAGGTGTTAGCTACAGGCAGGGAGGGGGGTGGGACAGCTGTTCAGGTGGCGTATTCAGCTTTGGAAGACAGCCAGGTAAAACCTGGATTCCCTGAACACACCAGCCTGGGGACAAACATTCAGGTGAGGAGATTACATTGAAACAGGGAGGGAAGCTGACTCCGGTCTTCGGCCCCTACTTAGGGGGTGATAATAATGTTTGTATGTATTGAACACTTACTGTGGATCAGGGACTGTGAACAGCAATCTTTCATCTCAATAGCATGCCTGTAATATTAGGACCTATTTTGTCCACCTTATAGATGAAGAAGCTGGGGTTCAGGAATATAGTGGGACTGTTGCTCAGATAGAAAACAGAAGGCTGGGCAAGTTATTTATGACTCCTTGGTTTTCTCTCTCACTATTTTTTTTTTCCCCTAGCCTCCTGAACTTCCTCCATCCACATTTCTTTTTTTCCCCTGGCAGGGTTCTGAAAGGCTTGTGTGGTCTAATTGCTAACCGGAAAATTTTCTTGGCTGTTGTCATTTCTCCCACCTGGGGCTTCTTAACAAAGATCTGGGGTGCCCTCTCTCCGTCCACTGACTCTGGCCCCCTGCGCCTAGGAGGGCTTCCCTCACCATTGTTAGGAATTCAAGGTAGGGGCAAGACTTCTGAGATCAGGCTAGAGGGCCCAGAGTAACAGCACCACACTGGGACCCTCATAAACCTGGCCCTCCACTGACAATTAATGGCATTTCAGGATAGAACTTAAGCTTTCTCCTTCATTGAAAAATGTCCCTGCCCATTGAGAAGCCCTCCATATTGAGGCCTATTTACCTGGGTTCTACAGTGTTCACCCCAGGGCTCTGGAGGAAGCCTGTCGGTCCCCGTGTCCTTGCAACATTTTACTCAAGTTCTTGCAGGTTGTTATGCAGTCACCTCGGCGATGCTCTGATGGCCCCTTGGAGGGAAGGAAGATCAGACTCCCTTTTCCTGGACAGAAAGTGTCAGCCTTGGCCCATGTCCTCAAGGGGTTGGTATTTTCATGGACACAGATGCATGGAACATCAGAAACATCCCTCTGGTCAGTGCTGTCCCCCATTCTTCCTTCCAGGGTTGGGGGTCTTAGAGCCAGTTTTGGTATCTGCCCCGTCGTGGAAGGTGGCCCCTTCCCTGTACCTCATTCACTCAGTATGCATTACTCGTAGTGCCTCCTGTGTGTCAGGGGTTGTTCTGGATGCAAGATGACATTGAGCCTGCTTTTATAGACCTTGCCATCCCATGGGGTGACTGACCTGAGAATAGGGAATTGCCGATATGATAAGCAGTTTCCTCAAGGAAGCACCAGGTGTTCCAGAGACTCATAAATGGAACACCACTTAATGAGATCAGAGAAGACTTCCTGAAAGAAGTGACAACTAAACTCTGTCCACACTTGTGAGGAGTTGGTAAAGGAGTAAAGCTTTCCATAAATTATGTCATCAAGGCTTGAGCATTTTCTTACTCCAAAGGGGATGGTCATATTCACTGTATAAGTTGAGACTGAGCAGAAGATTTAAAAAAGATGAAACATTCTAATTAAAGGCCTATCTAAAATAAAAAAAGGTCAGAGCTCCTCTGTTCTATCCCCTTCACTCTCAGTGCAGGGCAGACCCACCTAATTGACACTGACAAACAAGAGGGTGTTAAAAAGGCCTGTCACCAAGAGGTAGAGAGACTTGAACTCCTTGTCATGAAAGGAATGGTTGTATTTTGAAGGGTATGCGGTAAGGTGGAGGCATGACCACGGAAGTCTCATGTATTGTCTGGGACACAGTAGACCCCTATCCTACTCCTACCTTTTACATTCACACACACACACGCACACACACGCACACACACACACACACTCCAGAAGGAATGCCCTAAATGATGACTCAGAGTCATTAATAATGTGACCACTTGTGCAGCCCAAAGATTAGACAGCCACAAGCCAAGAGTCTGTTACGTTGAAGTGGCGCCGGGTGGGAAGCACTCTCTCCAGGGACTGGGGCAGGGTGTGACTCGCCAGGGAAGGGTTCACAGAATGTTTAGACTGTGACTCATAAAGGTCTTAGATGAATAAATAGCTCTCTTTCTGCTGTGACTGTTGACAGGGCTGGTGACAGCTTACCTTTGCAATTGCCAAGGAGACTCTGACTCCGATTTTTGACAAGTTCAATTTCCCTAACGAGCCAGGCCCTCCAGAGAGACCAACATGGCCAAAGACCTGGCCCAATGCAAAGGGCGATGAAGCAATGGGTGATATTTGGAGGGATGAAATCAGAAGAGCAAATATCTCCTCTCAGCCAAGGACGAGTCATCATTGGGAAGGGAGAATTGGAGAAAGAAAATTTTCTGCTTCCAGGATTGAGGAAACATAATCTTGAATCTCCATGTGGCCAGTTGGCCTAAGGCTACCACTTTGCAGTTTAGAGCTTTGTAATTCTGTGGAGACGAAAGGTAGTCCTCTTTCTGGAGACAACTATATAATTTAGGATATATTTGGCTACAAGCAACCTGATGATAGTAGCCTAAGCCATAAAGATGTTCGATTATCCCCTAGCTGGTGTGGCTCAGTGGATTGAGCGCGGGCTGGGAACCAGAGGGTCCCGGTTCGATTCCCAGTCGGGGCACATGCCTGGGTTGCGGGCCAGATCCCCAATGAGGGCCACGTGAGAGGCAACCATACATTGTTCTTTCTCCCTCCCTTCTCCTCTCTCTGAAAATAAATAAATAAAAAAAATCTTTAAAATAAAAAAAAAAAAGATGTTCGATTATCTCCCATAACAGGAGTCTAGAGGTAAGTACTCTAAAGTGAGAACAGAAGCTCAGTGGTGTTATGAAGATGCCAGGTGCTTTTCTATTCTTTCAGTTTTTCATCCTCCATATGTATATAGGTCATTGATTTTTCTACTGTTTGCCTCATGGCCGAGAGATGGCTGCCACACCTCCCGACATCACAACAGTATTTATAGGTAGAAAGATGGCAAGGGGATAAGGATGTAGAATAGTAAGGAATCCTTTTTCTCGAATCATTATATTTAATCAATGAAGGAACAAAAGTATCCCAGAAGTCCCCCCAGCTGACTTACATAGATCTAATTGACCAGAATAGTATTAATCGAAACTCGGTCATGTGTCAAGTCCTTAGCTGCAAAAGAGTCTGGGAAAGTGATCATCTGGTAAATGTTAATGGAAAAGCCATGACTGACTTAAACCAATCATAATTCCACCCCCGCAGGGCTGGGCACCTTGTTGTCTACAGTAAAGCTGGTGTTCTGTTGGCAGGGAAAAAGTTCATTGGGGGCAGAGGAATGTTTTCTGTCATACACCCTTAAGAAAGCTACTGAATGTTATCATGACACATCATTAATAAATTAAAAAAGACAAACAGAGATAGACATGTGAATTTGCAAAATTTTCAAGACAAATATTTATAGGAAGGTGATGGATTCCAAAGACTATTGTTGTATGCTAACAGATTGCAGAGAAAAATAAGTTACTTAACATGCTCTTTGTTGTACTAATCATTAGAGAGGCAGGTCTCCACCTGCTCTTTGAACCTTCCCACCCCCTCCTGGCGAAAGAGCCAGTCTCTCCTCTCTCCCACTGCACTTTGCATATGCCTCAATTAGACAAGTCACCACGCCGAATTTAGTCAACAGAAATGTATTGTGTCCCTACTCTGACCTGGCCCTGTGCTTGCTCTCTGTCTGTCTGTATCAGTTCAGGAGAGATCTTCCATGGCTTCCCACTGTCATCAGGTAATGGGCACTGATGGAAGGTAAACTCGGGTGAATTTTTAGCTTAGCTCACAGGCTCTTTGTACTGACTCAGGCTTACTTCTCCTGTCTCATCCGCTTCTCTTTAAATCCTACGTTTCATCCATTCTCAATCTATGGAAGCTTCCCGTTTCTGCTCTCCACACCATTGCACCGCTGTCCTGCACAGAACACCCTTCTTTCCCTTCTGGCCAGCTTTCGTTCATCCTTCAGGCTTCAGCTTAGATGTCATTCCCCCGGGACAGCCTTTCCTGGCCCTCAGGACTGGGCTGGGTAGCCTTTCTCTGCGTTCTTTCACACTCCCCATGACACACTTCTAGTCACGCTATGGTGTACCTGCTGGGCTTCCCCGGAGGTAGGACTGGGCTGCATTTCCCTTCATTGACAAATGCCCGGTGCAGTGCCCAATCCATCCCGGTGGATGCTGCTTGAAGGGTGGAGTGATGAGCATTATTGCTCATGTACACAGGGCTGGCTCATGCGGCAGAGCCCAGAGCTGCAGCTCTGGTCCCGAGGAAATCTCGAGCACTCGCAGGGCTGGAAGTGCAATGAGCACTGGGCCAGTTGCCCTGCCACTGTGTGACTGTGGACAAAGCCATTCCTCTCTCTGGACACCATCATTTTTCTTCTGAAACAAACAAAAAGAGAGAAAGATGAATTATTTTCAACTTTTTTAAAAGCAGGAAAATCCCCTTTGTTCTATTTTCCAAACGAACTATCACACTGAAGTCTGCTCACGAAAACGTCATAGAGGAAGGGCTCTGACTGAAGCAGGGGCAGAGTTCTACGTTTCCCCGCCCGCCCTCACATGTGACCACACAGCTAGTGGCTCGGAACAACATGGATTTATCATCTTATGGCTCTGTGGGCTGGAAGTCAGAGGGGTCTTGCTGGGCGAAAATCAAGATGTTGGCAGGGCTGCATTCCTCTCTCGAGGCTCTCAGGGAACACCATTTCCTTGCCCTTTCCAGCTTCAGGAGGTGCCAACTGTGTGGCTCATGGCCCTTCCTCCATCTCCAAAGCTAGCAAGGTCCCATCTGTCTGACCATCCTTCAGTAACCACAGCTCTGTCACCGCAGCCGGGGAAGGTTCTTCCCTGCAGGAGCCCGTGTGATTAGATTGGGTCCACTTGGACAAACCTGGGTCATCTCCCCATCTCCCTTGACTTCATCACATCTGCAAAGTTGCTTTCCCCATGTAAGGCCACATAGTCACAGGTTCTGGGGTTAGGACATTGACGTCCTTGGGCAGCCACTATTCTGCCTATTGCAAGGGTCAGGGGAGGAAAGTGGGATGTGTAGGAGCCTTTGCCTGTGGCTGGCCTCCCCAGTGGTCCCTGGAGCCCCAGAGCACAGTGTAAGGCCTCCGTGGTCCCTAAGATCTCTTTGAACTTTAGCAACTGGGCTGAATATCTGTGACCCTGAAAAGTGACTACCTCTCTGTCCCTCATTTTCCCAACTGCAAAATGAGAACAATAAATCTACCTGCCCGATGGGCCTATGCTGAGGTGACAGGAAACAATATGTGCAAAGTGCTTAGCCCAGTACCTGGCACGTAGTCAACACCCAGCCAATGTGGGCTGTTTTCATGCCTAGGTGCCTAAGTTTCCTTTCCATGCCAATGCCTGACTCCATCACCCCACTTAGAAACATATCTGCAGCAGATGGGATGAGAAATGGATTTTCCCGGGTCATGTAGCCACCATATTGAAACTTTTAAAAGTTTCAATTACTTTCCCTCAAAAACAAAGCTTATTTTGGTGCCTCTGGGATTAGAGACATTTTGTTCTTTGAGCATATGGAAAAAACGGTGCATCTGGTGCGTACCAGTCGGAAAGCAGCTGGGGTCAGCTCACACCAGAAAGCAATGCGAGGCCCTGGTGTTTATTTAGGATCATACAAAAGTGGCTGAGGCTATGGCCCTGGGACAGTTTATAAAACACAAACCCCAGGGAAGTTTACCAAATATCAGGCTAGAATTTTATGGCTTCTGGAAGCACGGTATTCCAGATGACAATAAGAAATCGGGCCTTCTGAAGGTAAGTAGGCCCTCAAGTCACTTTTGAAGAAACTTTCTTTCGTCTCCTTTCTCTTGTCTCCAAGTCGCACAGTGTTATCTTTGAGCCAGAGCCATGTGGGCACGGACTGTCAATCATGCTCATTGTATTCATCCTCTCTGATTCAGTCCTACTGCTTGGAGGCTTCTACCCAAGCTCAAACTACTGGGAAAAAAACTTTAGGCATGAGGATGTTAATTGCAGCTTTATTTATAATAGCCCTAAATGGAGATCATCTCCAATTGTCTGTATTAGGAGGACGCCTTAGTAAATTACGGCGCATCCAGATCGTGGAACAGAATGCTTACGGGAGCTTTGGAGGACCTGAGAAACTGCTTATGGCCTGTTCCCTGAGAAAACAAAAATGCAGGACATGTGTTTGTGTGTGTAGTCTGATCTCTGCAGCTTAAAGCCTTTTGAATGAAAATACTCAGTTCTATTTGAAGAAGAATCTAAGACCTTGGCTTTCTCTTCATCTGCCGACAACTCCTGCTTTTCTCCCTTCTCTGCAAGTCAACTTCCACCCCTTAGCACTTTTGGGTGGGTGGAGGGTCTCCCTAGATGTGCATCTGTGTGCACACCAACTATGCAATAGTTCGGCCGCACGCAAGAGAGGGATGACCAGAGTAGGTGTAAAATGAGGGTATTGGTGATTCATTGCTGCATGACACACTGCCACAAACTTAGTGGCTTAAAATGGCATGTGTTTATTATCTCACAGTTTCTGTGGATCAAGATTCTGGGCATGGTTTAGTTGGGTCCTCTGCTCAGCATCTCACAAGGCTGCAATGAAACTGGGCTGCATTCTCATCTGGGTGCTTGGCTACAAAAGAATTCACTTCCAAGTTCATTCAGGAGGTTGGCAGAATATATTTCCTTGCAGCTGTAGATGAGGGCCCTGGCTTCTTGCTGACTGGAGGCCATCTCATCTCCTAAAGGCCACTTGCAGTTTCTAGAAGATTCTCTCAGTTTGTAGAAACTTCCCATAGTTTCTAGAAGTCACTGGTAGTTCCTTGTCATGTGGGCTTTTCCAGTCTGGCTCCTTATTTTATTAAGTAAGCAGGGAGAATCTTTAGAGAAAGTCTGCTAATAAGATGAAGCCTACATAACATAACAGTATCATGGGAGTGACCTCCCATTATATTCGCCATATTCTATTGGTTAGAAGTAAGTCATAGGTCCCGCCTGTATTCAAGGGGAGTGGATTACACAAAGATGTGCCCACCCTAGTTGGAGATTATGGGGGCTACCTTCCAGTCTGTCCACCACCACAGGAAAGGGGGTTATTTTTTCCATGGTACCAAGACACCTGAGCACAGGTACATGGGCATCAAGGGAGCATCTCCATGTTGCCACTTCTTCCCATTTTACCATCTTTCATCCTTTTGGTCATAAGATTGATGCTGATCAACTAGGCTCACACCATTCAAAAAAGGAAAGATGGGAATGCGAAAAAAGACACACCAGCTAAGTATGACTATTTTTATCAGTAAAGCAATAGATTCCTAGAAGCCTCATCCATACACATCCTTTCCCTCTCATTGACCTTAGTGACCTTAACCATATCACCTGGACATTCCACTGCACAGGCCAATTGGAATCTATAGGTTTTAATAAACAGTATCCATGTGACATCAAGAAAATGAGCATATTTTCAATATGCAGGCATTTGAGTTAAAGCTTCCAGTGAGAACTAGCCTATGAAAAAGTTACGGAGCTTGAATGAGAAAATTAAGGATAAATCCTTTGCACAGTGCCTGGCACATCTCAATCAAGGTTGCGTCTTTTCTCCCTTTCCCTCCTTTTTTCTGATTGCCCCCACCTCTTGGTTTGAATGTTCCAAGCAAGCAGCTCCTCCAGAGTTAAGCACCCTGATACTGGAGTTCAGAGGAGAGTCGAGGAGGGAGGAATGTAATAGTCCCAGCTGGAAGCCTGCCAAGGGACTAGCAACTGCAACACCCTTATTTACTCTAGGGAGGAGCAGCTTGGAAACTTTTTATGAGATTCCAGAAGCAGCAAGGTCATCAGTTTTATGGCCATCCCGCTTAGTTTGTAAATACAGCCTTTGAATGAGGATGTTTGGGCTCCAGGACAAGAACAAGGCTGGTGTTAGCTCCTTCGGAACAGGGCACAACAAAATAAATACAAGATATTCCATTCCACAGGACTGCGAGGGTTTCCGAGTCACTTCAGACCCCCGACAAACAGTAACAACCAACCAGTTACACTTTCAGAGGGCTCCATTTCCAGGTCGCCCCGCAGCAGAGCCCCTGCGTGTGTCGGAGGCAGGTAATCTGATTTGTCAGGTCCCAGGCAAAGCAACATGTGTTTACTATCGTGCTCACTTTGCAGCCAGCTGCAAGTGTCTGGAGGAAAGCTCTTGGTCAGGCCTGTTTGCTGTGATAAAGTCAAGGCCGAGGAGGAGGAGGAGGAGGGCTGGGGCCCAGCCAGCCTTTGTGTGCTCTAGTAAATAGGAACCAGCTCCTCTAGGGACACCTGGGCCTCTCTCTCTAATTGCTCACCGGACCGTGGCTTTTATTGCAGCTGAATATTTACTAGGCTGAGCCCAGGAAACATTCAGAATCTATTGTCTGGCCAGCTGCCAGGGCCAGCTCCGATTGCAGTTGGCCATGGGGACAGGGTCACCCTAACTTTGGGTTTCTTTTCTTTGGGGCCACAAGGCACAAAGGCAGAGCCAGCTTGTGTGTGTCTGTTTATGGGGACTGAGGGAGAGTGTGGCGGGAGGAGGAAGGAAGTGGGAGAGAGGCAGGAAGACATTTTTCATAAATGGATGGAATTTTCTCCTTTATAGGCACGATTCCTGGCACTTAATACACTTTTAATGAACATTTGTTGAATGAAGAAATGAGTGATTTTATTAATTTAACTAGTATTTATTGAATGCCAGTTGCGTAAACTCTGACGGCACAACACGGGGCTTGACAGACAAGATGTGAACTGTCTTGGAACTTGAGTTCTGGTGAGAAGATAAAGACAACAGCAAATAAAGGAGAAAAATAATTACAGAGAGTGCTAAATGCTGTATGAAGCCTAGAAGGCAGGCCAACGAGGAAGAGAGGGTTGGGGATGAACAGCTGCTTTAGGCAGGGAGGCCGTCTTTCCTGAAGGGAGGGTATTTGAACTAAGACCTGGATTGAGAGAACGCTGTCGTCATGGAGCCTGAGGGCACGTGTGTTCCCAGTGTGACGAACACATTTCTGGAAGGCCGAAGGCAAGCCGAAGGAACCACAGAGAGGAAACTCTGGTCCAAACACCTCAGCTGAGGCGGAAGCTCATCTTTCTTTCAGAACGAGGGCAAAGATGAGGAGGTAAAGAAAAGTGTAAGAAGTAGGAACAAGAGCTAGTGTTGAAAAGAAGACATTTAATGGAAAGTCTGTATTCAGAATAGGTGACTCTCTGCCCTTGCACCAAGACCCCTGGCAGCTAAGCATCTAACACCGAGGCAAGCAAATGGAAGTGTTGTTCTCTGAAGATGTTGGATGGCCCTAGAGAAATAACTTCTCTGTTGAGGAATTTAGGGGATCCTGCAGTGTGATGGTTACCTCCTACCTGGATGCCTTAAGTGGAAGCCTGCTAGTTAGCTCCAGACTCGCCAGGTTACACAGAGCTCCCCAGCAGATGTTGATTGCTTTCTTTGTAAATAGAGACAATTAAGCTTCACTAGATATGTGAACAAACTAGCAATATAAATAAATGAATAATATGCCTGCTTATTACATTCTTGGCCTGTGAAAGTCTTGCTAGGGGCCTGTCAGAATTGGAGAGTACTTGGGAGCCAGGGAGCCCCAGAGCTTCCAAAGGTGGGTTTTTTATGTGATGTAGAAATGTACAGATAGGGCTGAAAGAGGAAGAAATTCAGTATTCATCTTTGAACTGAATTTTTGTCTTATTCCTGAAATACATGTCTGAAATATAGTGCAAATGTATATTACATGTCTTGCAATTAGCCTTTGCAGAACACAATTATGTCACATTGTATTTTTGAGTGTTAAAAGTGTAACCTTGTTCAATAAATGCATTTCATAACGTTTAAAACTGTTTCGACATTAAAGAAAATTTGCTGTGAGTCCCAACAAATGGAAAAGACCTGGGAACCTGAATTGTCTGGATTGGAGTTTGATGTATACATTTAAATGTATCATGTAAGCATCATTACATATTTGCTACAGATTCTTGGATGATTCTCTCTCACTAATGTGAGTTCCTCTTGCACATGAATTTTACTGCTTTGTCTCTCAAACGAAACCCTCACATCTGAGGTTGAGAAAAACCCTCACGTGGGATGGAGCTAACAATCCGAACATCATCAGCCTACTCAGGAGAGGACTGGACTCCCCCCAGGGTCTTCTAAGAGCATTTCCTACTTGGTAAGAGAAGTCCTAGATAATAAAGCCATGAAGTTAAAACTGTATTAAAATGTAGGAGATAAGAAGTTTAGGAGGACCAGAAAGGTGGTGAATGCGAGGATATGGCATGCCAAAAGAAGCCCCGACTCTTTCCTGAAGCTCAGTGCCAGCTCTATGCTGACTGCCTTCTGGAAAGATTCCCAGATCAGCTTTTGCAGGCTTTCCCATCATGACTACCAGTCAGTTAAAATCCTACCCATTTGTTAAGGTCCATCTAAAAGCCTGCATTTTCTGTAAAGCTCTTCTTGAATTTCCAGATGGAAGTAATCCTTCCTTTCCCCATGTTCTCATGGTGCCCTTAATTCTCTGTCTCTCTCTCACCTATCATCTATCTATCTATCTATCTATCTATCTATCTATCTATCTATCTATCATCTAGCATCTAGCATCTATCCATCTATCTATATCTATCTATCTATCTAACTAGCTAGCTAGTTAGCTAGTTATCTACCATCTATCAATGATCTATTCTGTATTGCGCTCTCTGCTGGGCACTAATACTTGTACCATGTCTTTCAGTTCACAAAGTGACTTTCATGTGCATTTCTCGTTTAATTCTCAGCAACTTTATGATACTGAAAATAGAGCCACATTGGTCCAGAGAGTACATTGGTTTCATAAATTGTGATACAAGTCAGACAAAATCATGTGAAATATCTAAAATTCAGTAGCCAAAGAGTATAGGATTCTGTTAAGTTGGACAGAAAAGACATATTCGCATACTTTTGGGTTTTATCACATTAAAAAGTTTACAGCATTGGAAGGAAGAGACTTACAAAAATCTTAAGTGTGGAAGAAAACATAATCTAATCAAGAGACCAGGCTGAGCTGGAGCTGCAGATGCTGGCGAGGCGAAAGTGAGGTTTCGTATAACTTGAGTTCCAGGATGTGACCCTGCCCTTCTGAAGTTACAGAAGCATTGACATAACCTATAAAAACAGAGTTCAGTATGTCACACCGAGGTTACCAACGTCTCTGATCACTAGTCATCCTAGGAATGCTGAGATGCCAACTCCCCACACCTCTTGGGATGATTTAATAGTTTTCTTCGTTTTTGTAAAAAGCGCCACCCAAGAAGCCTGAATTTCCAAATCACATGTTCAGCCAAGTAGCTCTGTGTGACATAATTTTAGTTAACAGGGGTGATGATTGTCTTTCTTACTGAGGAAGCAAATTTCATTTCCTGGAAGTTTTAGATTATGTATACACATGTTTAAAATAATTAAAACTCCAGTTTAAATGTTTTTATATTAAGGAAGAGTTAGGCCATATTTGATATTTCTATATACTTCTAATGTTTAAGAAAATTTGGCCCATTAAAACGATATCTTGTCATTGTAATTTAAAGTATATAATTGAACAAGTATTGAGACACAGCTTTAAGTGGAACTTCATGCCAATTATATTTACAGGCATAATTTATTAAGCTAACTGGGAACATTTGTTGATCAGATAATTGATGTGCTTAAAATGAAAATTAAGTTTATAAATGCAGTTTAAACTATTTGAAGGAATGCGATGACCTAAATTTGCAAATGTAACCAAACATTCGTTAAAGACACTTTCAAAGTGACTGGAAAAAAGTGATGGTTAAAATTTGCTCCACTTATAAATAGAAAAATAAGATTTGTAAGGAGACTGTAAAACTCAAGGAGAAAACATATTTTAAAATGTGTAACTTTAATAAGTTCATCATGAGCTTATAAACCTAAGCGACACTTCTCAGGATACAGTCTTTTCAGCATACAGAACTCTCAGGACATCAAAGTAACTTGGAGTTGCAGAGGTGACCCCTCCAGGGTCACGTGGCTATTAAGTGGCACAGTTACAACCAACCTGAACCTGGGGTCTAGGTCCTGTACCTTTCAGATGAGCTCTGCTGTCCTTCTTGGCTGCATTTTTAGTACCTCTTTTTAGCACCTGTAATATTTTACCTGGCATTTGAGTGATTTATCTGTGTCTTACTTTGACTACTTGCCTCTCTCCAGCTGCCAAAACAAGGTCAGACTCAGACATGGGGTGGAGGTGGGGGAAAAACTCAATAAATGTGTCCGATTCAAATGGCTGTGAGTCATAAATAGCCTCTGAGGAAGTGTGGCTGGCATGGGGGCTGCCTTTAGAATATTACCTCTCCGTGACCATTTAGCTTTAAGGAGATCTGAGTCTGTAGGCCTAATAAGGTAGATGCAAACTAGCTTTATGTTGTCTGTCTACCTTATTTTAAGATAACGACCCCTGCAAACGACCTTGGTCTCCCTTTGATTCCATGGATAGCTTTCAACGTTGTCCCACTGCTCAGGAAGTCCTCGCTATGCTTAATGAGACCGGTGTGGTCCAGCCCCTCCCCATCTCTCCAGACTCCTACTCCCCTTGTTCAGAGTATACGACCTTCATTTAGGGCCCTGAACAAACCAAGAGTTTCCTCAGGTGAAGTTAGGTCTCTACATAAGACACTCTTATAACTCTCTGAATCTCTTCTTCATGACACTTGCTACAGGTTGTAATTATACATATTTTTTATTTGTAGTTATTTAGTTAATATCTTGCTCCTATGGAAGGTCTTTAGCTCTGTGCACTTTGGCTGTTTCGCTCATCATTACGCTTGGTGCATTGTAGGGGCTTAATAAACACAGGCTTTTATTACTGTTATTATTAACATTTAATGTTAATGTCTGTTGTTGGGATGAGTGAATGAATGAATATGGGAGGATCGACTTGATGGCGATCTTTTAGACTGGCCTGATCTCCACTGAGCTGGGAAGGCTTTTAGATTGAAATCTTATCAGACAGATAGGGGACGTGATGGCTGAGATTCCTTCCAGGCCAGTGAACCTTTTGCTCCGGGATGGCTGTTTGTCACTTTGCTTTAGCCATTGCTTTTATCATTATCATGGGAAACTCTGTGTGTGTGTGTGTGCGTGAGAGAGAGAGACACAGAGAGACAAACAGAGACAGACAGTGAGACAGAGAGGAAGAGATTGCGCTGGCATGCAAGGCAGTGGGAAATGACTCCGGGAGATCCCCTGCAAACCACCCTGGCTCCCTCTGTGCCTCATTCAAGCAAGTGAGATCCATTTGGCAGGGAGTAGGCCAGCTGAAAGATGTCAGGCCCCTGAACATCAATGAGTTTTGCATTTCCAAATGATGGGTTTATGATTAAACTCCAATAACTCAAATGCACCATCCGTGAAGAACGCCAGTTTCAACTGGTAATTCTTGTTCTCTTTTAATCCCTTCCCCCTTTATTTTTTAAATTTATGCCTCAAGGTCTCCCAAACCACAACAGGGAGTGGGTGGTTGATGAAATTTTTTATGACATGGAGACGCTTACCTGTGAAAGTGAATTCATCCTGAAAATTTTAGGAAAAGACACCAAAAAGCAAGAGGCTGGAAAGTCAGACAGAGTTCCTGAAAAATAAGCTGTAGGATCCTTGCTTTCTTCTCAGAGAGACTGGAGTTACACTGACATCTAGCTGGATGGAGAGAGTGTGTTCAGCTGGTGTTTTCTACTCTACTTGTTAGATGTTGGCTGATCTGAAATTAGAAGAGAATATTTGGAAATCTTCCTTTCCCTACCTTAAATAATAATATTAACATGTATTTAGTATTCGTGATGTACTAGCTGTTACGAATTCCTGTAGTATCTCTAATTATCCCCAATGACCCTGTCAGGTAGGTGTTCCTGCATCCATTTTCCTGGCAGGAAAACTGAGGCTCAGGGGTTCTGTAACTTGTCCAGCACATACCTTTATGAGGTGGCTGAACCAGTATTCTAATTGGGCTTGTCAACTCCAAAGCCTGTGCTCCTTCTCCAAGTCTGGCGGAGACCCAGGGAAAGTTTGGGTGTCCCGTCCTCTCCCAGGGGCCTGCTCTCTGGGAAAAGTCTCTCAGTCACTGGGCTTATTTGTTCTACTTCTACCTTTGTAATTCCTGTTTATGTTCAGAAGCCAGGCTGAGTCTCCTTCCAGATATGTCAGTCCCTGTAAAAGCAACCAGCTGCCTCCCAGGCCCTTCACTTTCTCAGTGATAACATCTTCATTTTCACAGACTAAGAGCTCTGTTTCAAGCCATGGGCTGCCTGGTTAGGAGGGAATCAATGAAGGTACTCAATAATGACCTAAAATGGAATTTGAAAACCCACTCGGGATTGAAATGTCCAAGAGAGTGTAATTCAATTTTCTGTTTATCTTTCGCTGTGTGTTTTTAAGATGTTCTAGTTGAGATTTTTCTGGCTGATGAATGGGTTTCAAGCTAACTCTGTTCAAACAGGACGGAGGGTAAGATGTAGAAAAACAGTTTCAGCCTCACTTTGATGAAATGATTGAGCTGAGCATGTGGGTGGTGAGAGGGATGTAATAAGAGGAGGAGTTCTAAAAAAAGGCAATAAAATTTTTGGTTCTTTAAAAAAAATGCATTAGCTGATGTGAGGACGATTATTGCTTATGCAATGGGGGTGTTTCAGCTTTCCATGGAGGGGAGTCTTCCAGCATGTGTCTGGGGTGTCCCACTGATGTGGCCAAGGCTTTCACTGGCTTGTCAGCTATGAGACAGTCAGCTAATGGCTTTTTCCCTGGATTGCTTCTTTCAGATGGAAGTTTGTCTGTAGCAATTTGTCATGTTCCTATGTACAGTGTTGACCTGACTTGGTAATGTTTTATTTTTTTAATTTTAAAATTTTTTAGTCACCCAACTAAAAATAATCGCACGTTCTTTTAGACATTTTCTGTAAAGAAAATACATTTTTTTCTTTAAAAATTTGAATTTAATAGGCAGAGTACATTTTTAATTAATTAACATAGCATTGCCATCTTTTCAAGGCTGCAAACACTTCTATTTCTATCACATTTTCTTGTCCCACATTTATTGAGTAGACACTCTCCCTGATGTTGGGCTACAGACTAGATTCCCTTCCATTCCACTAAAGAATAAGTCATCATTCAGTTAATGAATCTCATTGCTGGGAATTTTGATTTTTTTGGTGTGTATAAAATTGTGATATTATAAGCATTTCTGTGATAAATTTTCCGAAGTGGAGTTGCCAGACCAGGAGTGACAACTGCACTTCTAAAAATATATGTTCAACAAATTAAAAATATGTGTTTAAATTCCTCTTCTGGAAAGCTATACTATTTACATTTTATCTATGAGTGCGCATTTCCTCCATGCTTTAGCCTACACGTGGTAACTTCTTAACCTACCAATAAGTAGTGTAAGGAAACTGACAAAGTTGGAGACTAAATACTATCCAGGAGCCTCAATTTAATGAACACTCATAGACAGTACGTGTGAGTGAGGAATTCTGCAAGCTGGAAAGAATACAAGTATTGCTGAGACCAGCCGTTGTCTGTAAGAAACGCACTGTACAGTGGGGAATTGGATATGAAGGAGCAGAGCGTGTCTGGAGAAACTCTGGCAGACCAGTGTGGCTGGAGCTAAGGTCATGAGAGGGAACGAGATAGAGAAGGAAGTGTGGGGCTCTTGAATTTCTCTGTAAGGGCATGGGTGGTTCTGGTTGCGGATAGACATGAAAGCTTTGGACAAAGGAAATGTTCTGAGTAGATTTGATGTTTTGGAAATCATCCGGGTTCCATTTCATCTTCGTCCTTCTCCCCTTTGTCCTTCTTCTGCTCCTGCTTCCTTTGGGAAGAGAGGGTTGAGAGAGTACATGGTTGTTTGTGTTGGTCTGCACTGTTTAATTCTTAAAACTAAAAACTCAGAAAAGAGTTTTTCTTGTGTTGGCATTCATGTGGAAACCTAGGGGGATTTAAGAATAAAACAGGAGGCCAGTCAGAAATGCTAATAACCTCATTAAGAGCATTTTCCTTTTTTTTTTGCTCTGGGACCAAAACAATGAAGATTGATTTTGGAAAAAAATGAATGATTTAGCTTTAAAAAACATTTTCTATTTGCACTTCAAATGAATCAATTTAAAACATTTTACATTCAATAATAATAGTCTGACCTTATATTTTTGGAAATTAAATGTTATGCATTGCAGTCTGTTTGAAGAGAAATCAGCACTACAGTCTGTTATGCAGAGAGTGGCATATTTGAAAATCTAACAAGTTAGAAATATGGATATTAATGAAGAAAGGGGAAATCAAAGGAAGGAAGGGTCAGAGGTGCAGAAAAAAAAGAAGGGAAATTGAAAGCTTGAGCATAGTTTTTCAAGGCTTTTTTTCTGAAGCCCGTAAAAAGAAAAACTCTTTACAAACCCAAACCTTTATTGTTCTTTTTTAGATTAATTTAGTAAACAGATTGCAGCACACATAAGACACGGTGAACCAGTGCTCTGTTGTCAGGACAGAAATTTCCCGACATATCAATCTCTTCCACACTTCCTTTCACTAGTACAGAATGAATCCCAAAGCAGTGTGTTGGCCTGAGGTTACTGTGCAGTTGACAACCGGTTTCCCTTAAATACCCATTTCCAATTCTTCTTGAGCTACAGACCATACTTATTTTGTTTCACTTGTGTGCATTTTCCTCTTTAATAACTGGAAGCATGTTTATCCACGATGCTTCTGGTACAGATACTGTTTTACTAATTGGTCCTTATAATGTCTTACATATTGACCAGGAGTTGTATTGATTCTCTTGTTTAGAAACTAATACTAATGAAACAGGGAACATTATCATTATATTCAGGAATTTCTGAAATGGTTAGCATTACGTTTGACCAATTACCTATAATCTGCTACCATAAATCTCTCTTTTGTAGAAGTAGAAGGGCCATTCTTTGTGTGTATTTGTTTTCAAATATGTTTCATTTCTGTGTTTTCAAATATGTATGATTTCACAAATGAAGAGTTACATTGTGCTTAGAAATTCAAGAAACATTTTTCCAAGACACAAACAACAGACACAATGAATGAAGACCGCCAGGAGGCTCAGAAATAACTTACAATTTTTTCCTAAAAGGAAGGGTCATTCTTTACATTCTTTTATTTTATAACAATTCATTTACACAGATTCGCAATGTAAGTTTATTATGGAACTTAAAGGAATAGCCATATGATTTTCTTCTCTGGTCTCCTGCCTTAGACATTTGACTTCTTAAAAATGTTTAATAAGTTTTCCTAAAGAGGCCTACGTCTCCCTGCATTTTTATCTCCTGTACTGTAAAGCTGTTTTCTGTGTACAGCTGGAAACTTCCCAACTCTCTTTAAATTGAACTGGTTTTGGATAGGCACATGATGTTCTCTTTGAGGCTAATCTCGTAAGAGAAGGAATGTTAGATTATCCAGGGCCATTGGCTCAGCCTCCAACTGAATGATCATAGGTCCTGGATGAAATGAAGGAAATTGATGATCCTGTCCTGAATGGATTATTGATGGAGGCCCTGAGTTGCCCAACCTGACCCTTTGGCCTTCAAATCTGGTGTAACATGAAAAACCCCTTCCAGAGCCGTCCTTCTTCGTGGCGGTGGCAGGAGCCTTTTGTTTGAATATCTGCCGTGTTGGATCACTGAGAGGGAGGCAGGGTGTGCTCAGAGAAATGATGTTTACCATGAGCATGGAAGAAGACTGATGGAGAATCCAGGCCTTGAGATAACAAGCATTTATTTCCAGAAAGAGGAATTTTGCAAAGCACCAAAGCATGGTGGTTGTGGCACGAATAGGATCTCCTAACCGCTGTCCAACCCTGGAATGTCTTTTTGGAGACTACAGAGGTGTTTTTATGAAGATGAAATTATATAGTGTTTATGAGCCTAAAAGCTTAACAATTGGGAATGGCAAAGCGAGATAATCTTGGTTTGGGTGAGAAAGTGAGGTAAAATATAAGGGGTAAATTTATTTATGAATTTCCCCTCTCCTTTGCTAATACAAACTATCGATTTAAGAGCTTAATGTTTTAAGTGCTTATATAGACTTACCACAACCTTGATTTTATCATTCCCTTTTATCTATGAGAAAACTGAGGGTCAGAAAATTTAAAGGACTTTCCCCTGATACAGAGTCACATGCACACATACACATACATACACGGATGGAGCCTACCTCGACTCAGTGGGAGTGATAATCTACCAATCCCTTTGATGTTAACTAATGAGGGTGTCTGTCCATACTCCACTGTTAAAAGCAAAAGTCCAAATAGTGGACAGTTAAGTAAATAGCATAGTTTCTTTAAAAATGCAATAAAAAATAACAGTCAATCCAAGTGAATTTTGTGCAAACAGTAAAAATTTATTCCTATGCCTTTA